>JALAZF010000841.1:1200000-1508191 GCA_022829125.1 Lathyrus tuberosus
ATTCGGGACTGACTCACCTTTGCACCCAGAATCTTCCGACATATGAAACCTTAACCTTAGAATTTTTAAGCTCTTTCTCCTACAACACGCCCTCAGATGATGCACAATATCTCACCGGCTCCGCTTTGTTCAGAATGTTCAACACTGAATATTCTCTGACCCAAGACGAGCTGGGCAACATGCTGAATTTTCCACGAGGAGACGGTGTACAGTATCGTATCCCTCATGATCCAAACTGGTCGAACGTAGAATTTGGGGTGTGGAAAAGCTTAACCGGTGAAAGCATTACAAGCTGGGAGGGACTTAATGCCTCACTCATCCATAACCCAACCATACATTATTATCAACGTGTCTTAGGCCACACCATTTTCGGGAGAGTCAACAACCATAAGGTAAACTCCGAGGAGCTTTTCTTCATGCATTGTGTTTTCACGCCTATCCCGGTCAATACCATCTCGTTTCTGCTTGCACACATTCAGTCTAGTTGTGCGAGAGGTGCTACTCCTTTCTGTTTTAGAGGAATAGTTACTTCTGTAGCACTGGCTTTGAATTTGGGAGATAGGCTTACGAACCTGCCATTTGTGCCGGCCACATATCTGGATATAGAGTACTGCCACAATGCACATTTGATTAAAGCCAGAGAAGATAAGAAGTACAACCTTATGGTAAGGAACAGGGTAGTTTGAAGTATTGTTTTGCCTTGCCCTGCTCGTATAGATCCATAGAGGATGACAAATTGGATCTTTGATTTGGATGCCCCTGAGCCTAATGAGGCTGCACCCGAAGGTCAGCCTGATGACGAGTATACTGAGATGGAACAGGGTGCACCCGAGGAAGACCAACAACAACACACTGTGCAGCCTACAAGCTCATCCTCCCGACGCCCTCGAAGAAGTGATTGCGCTCCTTCTACTAATGATGACATCCTCGCAGCCATTATACAGAGAAATGAGTTGGATGCACAGCGAGACCAGCGGTACCAGATGCAGCACGCTGACATGATGAGTCTCCTGCGACAAATCCAACAAGATCAGCACGACCAAGGCGAAAGGATGGAGCGAAGGATGTCAAGCGTCATCGATGAGATGAGCGCCTTGACTATGCGAGTGGATGGCTTGCACGACTACATTTATCATGTGGGTATGCCACCTTAATTTGGACAGGACGGACGTGGACGAGCACGAGGCAGACCACGTGGACCCCAGTAGCTTACTTTTCTTTTTCTTCAGTTTTACCCTTCTCTTCTACATTATCTTGAAACATTGAGGACAATGTCCGATCTAGTGTGGGAGAGGAAGTATTAGTTTTCAGTTATTTTTCTAGTTTTGTTGTTATTTTCCTTCATCAACGTTAATGTAACAACGAGTTATAATATGCATATGTTTTCTGCTTTATTTAATTCCCCCACTTTATTTAGCCTTAACAAAAATTTTTTAGAGATTCGATACATAACTTGACAAGCCCTTAGAGTATATAGGTTGTTTTGCACGCAGGCTACGTTAGAAACCTGAGAAAGAATTAACAAAATTGATATCGTCTTGACATCGTAGACCTCTCGAATACGTGTGATCAGTTTGAATACCTTTTATACCGAAACCTTAAGCTTTAGTTCTAAACTAGCCCCAAGTAGTTTATATTAGCAGTCAGCACCTTCTAAGCACAAGCTACGTGGAGAGCCGATGCGAATAACTGATTGATGCCTAAAGTTGCCAAAATTGAAAAATTTCACACCTTCGATTGTGGAAAATAAAAAGAAAATGCACCAAATCTAAAGGATGCATAATATGCGAAAGGTAAGAAAAACCTGTTGTCAGTTGGTTTAGAGGTACCTGGTACTAGACTCGGTAGGGCGAACTACGGTTCGATCCCCCACAACTTGCAATCAATATATCTATAAGGGTACCACACTTGCCCCCCAGACCCTATGTTTAAAGGATCAAATTCACTAACAGGCTACTCTATTATGTGCGTGCAAAAGCAAAGGGCTTAATGTCATTGCGTCAGAATGAAAACGAGTGAAATAGAAACGAGAAGTATTAGGTTAAGCTATAGTAGAATGATTCGGACCGGTCTGTAAAAGGAGGGGTTTATGATCATGCTTCATGTTTTTGTGTCATTAATGTATCTTTGATGTTTGATTTAAGTATCTGTCATTTTAACAAATAGCCGCACAACCACGTACGATTTGGAGATGTGTCAGGAATTTATTGGATCAATGTTTTTGAACTAATTATTTGCTTGAGGACAAGCAAAGGTTCAAGTGTAAGGGAATTTGATAATGCGATATTACATAACATATTTGCTTTGAATTACATTAATTTATTTCGTCATTTTCGTTTATTCACGTTTTATTTGCGAGTATTCAAGTTCATTTTCAGGTATTTTCTCTAAGTTAACCTGCATGAGGAAAGAAGAAAGAAAGGAGAAGAAAAGAGACGAAAAGAAGACAGTTGACAGCAAAATGAAGATTCTGCACTCAGAATGCATGGCGATCGTTACAGGTCTATGGCGACCGTAACGCAGTTTAAGTTGTGACCCTCGTCACAATACCATGGCGACCGGCACAAGTGCATTTCTCAAAATCCAATTTTAAGTTACGTGGCCTACTCAATGTGTATCAACTCAACCACAACCACATTCAACCAAGTCAAAGGAACTGCTGCAGAATTACATTTCCATAGTTCATTTCCTTTACTTTTTCCAATTCCCTTTTTCCTTTTTAAACACTTAAATAGCAATAGTTTCCTACACCGGGAAGCTATTGCACCTTAGTTAGTAGCTTATTTGGCTTCACGTTTTTATCGTTCGAGCAAGCAAATCCTGCCGACCTGTGGAGGATTGTGTTCTCAAGACTAATTGTTTCCAGGTTTTTATTCATTAATAAGAATTGTAGTTTTAGTTTTAAAATTGCTATGCGTGAATTATTATTCTATTGTTTCTGTTTGTGTATGGTTGTACTAGTTAGGATGTCTGGCTAAACCGTTTATATCGGTATGTAATTAAGTCGATCGGAAAGGGATTCGACCAGTCGTAGGTAACTTTGATAATTTACTTTTCTGGTTCCAATTTCTTAATTTAATTGATCTTTGTTACGAGAGTAAAAAGGTAACGAAGGTTACGATCAATAAAACGAGAGTTTGCGATTTTAACAGGATAGCTGAAACTGGACATTGGTTTTAAACACATCGAGAGCGCTTTAAAATCAATTAGGACTTATTAATTTTTAAAAAGTATTTTTAAATTCAAATGGGCTAGCGAAAGCAGACATTCTGATTTAGGAGTATAGTCAGAGCCAATAACAGGAGAGTGTGAGGTAAAGACTTTTAAATTGGTATTTTTCTACTGAAAATCATTTTGACTATTAAGCCGACAATTTGTTGAATCCCAGATGATTGATGAGTTACGTACCGATATTCTGTCACATCTTGTTTAAATCCAAGTTTTAGTTTACTTTTAGTTTCCCGTCTGCACCTTAATCTAAAAATCATCCGCCTTAGCTAAACATAGTAACAACCCGATAGCATTAGTTTGATTATCAGTCCCTGTGGGTTCGATATCTTTTAAAACTACGCGATTAGGCTGTGTGCTTGCAGTTAGTAACCCCGATAGACTCATAAAGTCGCGATCATTGCCTGAGATTATGTCCACAAATGGCATAAGGTAAAGTTTCTTATTAGGGATTTCATGTTTGCCAACATCTCCCACCGTGGTCCCATCGTGGTCCCACCAGTGAATTTCAAGAGAAATTTGTGGGAAGTAGGTTTGAAAATCAGATCGTTAGGCTGAACTTGAAAGTTCGACATCGTGCAAGTTGCGTTAACGGACAAAGTTGAGTCAAAAGCTTGTCTAAAGAGTGTAGTAACAACGACATGAATGTCATGATCCTGAAACATGCAAATAATGAACACGAGTATTGTCAAAGCTCATATACACCACCAATATTGTCAAAGCTTTGAAACAACTTGTAAGGAAGTGTGAGGAAAATAGATTTTGAAACAACTTTAAAAGGAAATCAAAAGAAATATCAAATAACACATATTTTGTCAGATAACAATGGCAGTTCTCGAAACATCAAATGAACATACACTAAGAGTGTAAAGTCACCTGTTTGTCTATAACATCCATCTCAAAATGCTCTTTGGTTGTCGTTGTAACCTTCCATTTGTGATGTATCTTGACAGTAAGCTTCCACAAGTCCTTGCTATCATTGATGCGGAAACCCGCTCAAAAGGGCGCGCCTTCTCGTTCGGGTTTGGAATGAGATGAAACGGTGTCGAAAGTTCAAATGAAGAGATGAAGCAGAAAAAGGTTGAAGACAGAAACAAAGTGGTCCAAAGAGAGAGATTGTAGAAACATATTAGATGAGGAGAAGCTTGAGTGTGTTCACTTCCCAATGAGTGATATGAAGGTGAACACTGTTGTAAAAGCTGGATAGATAAGGTGGGTGCATTTTTGAAAAGCGAATCAGTTAGTTTTGTGTAAACCAAAAGCATTGGCGCACCAGTCAATAATAGTTAAGAAGTTAGAAGTTGTGGTCAAAGAAAGGTGGTCTTCTAAGCTTGACATGTGTCTCAAAGAATATAAATGTATTTGTAGTGGTACCATTCTTTCTTATATGGTAGATAGCTCTCAATAATGATTTTATTTTCTTCGAATGATTATCCCAAAATACAAATTTTGTATCTCAGTTGGTGAGTTTCTTAACTATTCCAAAATGTGTTTAGTGTGGCGCTTTATTATGGGGGCTATTCAACTAATAAATTCCTAAATGAGTTAAAGATAGAAAGACTTAAGGATTAAAAAATGTATAAAATGTATAAATATAACAATTCCACGACCTTTGTAGGCCTCCGTAGACATGAAAAATATTTAGGGTGTGTTTGGATTGGCGGTGAACAGAATTGATTCTAGCAGAATTGAGTTTGGTAGAATTGATTTTAACAGAATTGAGTTTAGCAGAATTGATTTATGTTTGGATACATTTATGTAAAAGTGAGTTAGACAATAAATTCCAGTGTAAAAATCACCCAGAATCAATTCTGGAGGTAGAAGTTACAAATTCTAGCTTCAAGTAGAATTAATTCTGGAGGTAGAATCAATTCTACTTTTGATAAAAACAAACACCTCAAAATCACCCAGAATCAATTCTACACCTCTAGAATTGATTCTGGGTCTTCCAAAAGCCAATCCAAACATGCTATTAATTAACTTGCATTTGAGTGTAGCTTCAGTAAACTAACCTCTTCTGACATTAAAGAAAATCACATTTGCGTTGGTTTATGAGCCAACTTTGAGCTGAAAGATGATTAGACCAGTGTTTTAAAAACTGGGCTGGTCGTCAAACCGGTGAGGGTACTGGGTCACTGGTTTATCGGTCGAACCACTGGGTCATTGGTCGAACCGCATGACCAAACTGGATTAAACCGGATTAAACCGGATAACTCGGTTGAATAAACCTGTCATTATAATAGGTATAAAACCGGTAAAACCGGTCGAACCGGATGATTCAGTCTCTAAAAAATATAACTAGCACTTAAATTTTTTGAAAATATCATATCATAAATTCACAGGTTCATAATTTAAATTCAAATTTTAAACAGAGTCTAATTGTAAATTTTAAACAGAGTCTAAATTAAACAGAGTTTAATTTAAATTCATAGTTTTAATGTTAACAAAAAAATCAGTTTTAATGTTAATAATTAAAACAATACAAATATTAACATTATTCTAAATAATAAATTTTCCAAGTATATATATATATATATATATATATATATATATATATATATATATATATATATATATATATATATATATATATATAATGGAAATCAGTTAAGTCTAAAATTATATTATATTTAGTTTTTTAATCTGTGTTCTTAAATTTCTATACAAATATTTGTATGATGGTTTTTCAATCAATATAAATACAAAATAGTAAAAATAGTTTTGTGGATATTACGAAACTTAATTTGTGTATCACTTGAATCAAATGAGTGATCACTATTATACTTGGAGGTAAAAAAAATTTTAAAAAAAATAATTTTTTTTTTTAAAATAAGCAGTTGAACCACCGGTTTGCGAAAACCGCCGGTTTTCCCGGTTCACACCGGTTCCCACGGGTTCGAAGACATGGCCGATCGAGCAAGCGAACCCGGCCGGTTACCTGGCCGGTTCCCGGTCCAACCGGTCCGACCGGCCGGTCCGGTCCGGTTTTTAAAACACTGGATGAGACATAAATGGTAAATAATGTTTGTTAACAATGCCACCATTACATCGTTAAATTGAAAAATAGTTGTATAAATCCTATTTCGGCTTTGGATTAGGAAAAACTCATTATATCAGACCGATGTTATTACTTTGATTATAATCCCAGTTTTCTTAATTTATGAAGGGATTATCATACCCAATAATTCAAACATTCTCTAATTTAAATAGTCTAAATTAATTTTTTATATTTTTTTACCATTATCATTGAAGTATTCCTTATAACCTTAAGTGATGGAGAGAAAGTGAGAGGTTTAAAATCGAGCAAAAATTAGAAACAGAAGTGCCAGAGCCGTGGGCACGGTAGCGGCAGCAGAGCGACGGAGGGCTGGCGGAAGAGTCGCGTGTCGGTGGTCGATAGAGTTCTGATGGTCAACGGCGGCGATCCGACATTCCGGCAGATAACAGAGGCGGAAAAAAATCAGAACCGGCAACGCTTGGTTGCAAATCGGAGACGACGCAACGGTGCCCGACGATAGTGGTCTGTGCGGCGGCAATGTCTGGCCGAAGTTGGTTTGTACGCTATTCGGGTTTTATTTTTTGATCATGCTGCCAGTTTTATCGATTCATGTGTTTTGGAACATTTTTCAGTTAGGTTCATGGATCCATTTGTTAATGGGTTGTGTGTTAGGCTTTGTTATAGATCTGTTGGGTTTTAACAGTTATAAATATGTATCTCTTCGGTAAATGTATGTGTGACAATCTTAAGAGCTTTAGAGCTAAAGAGAGAAAAAAGGGTTTAGGATTTGAGGAAACCTTTGGAGTTATCTGGAAGGATCAAACAATACTTCTAAACACCTTGGGTTTGTGTGATTACTATATTTAGAGTTCGAGAGGTTGGAAAACACTTGGGCAAAAAATAGGATTTTTTCTTGGTTACTTTGAAGGCTATTTTCTTATAACTCATTTATAATCTCTTGTAACAACTTCTGGAGTATAGTGAATTAAAGACTTTCTCTCTCCCCTAGGCTTGGATCATTTGATCCGAATTGGGTAAACAAAAATTTGTGTTTCTCGCCTTCTTTTATATGATATTTTGCCAAGTTAATTCACTTTTCAAATTCTGGCATATGCAGACAACAGATGTCCTAACACATGTCAACACATTGTGCTACATAGACATTTAAACACAGAGGCGCAACAGCAGACTGATACCTTGAATATCAGAACTGCAGGATCATAGATGTTACGACATCTTATCCAACATGTTTATCATGAACCCTAACAGAAAACATAAATCAGCAGAATGATAAAAAAACACAGCAATTGTTAACCCAGTTCGGTGCAATTCACCTACATCTGGGGATACCAATCCAGGAAGAAGACTCCACTATCTGTAGAATTTTTACAAAGCTAAACTCCCCGGTTTACAACTTTATATCCTAATATCTACCAAATGAACATTTTTACCAAAGTTAAACTCCATCGTTTACAACTCTGATATGAGATACCCCACTCACTTCCCTTAATCACCAACTGTGATATCTACATCATCCCTGTCAATACAGAAATCTTTCAAGCTTTCTTGACAAATAATCTAACTTGGATTTGCTTAAAAGCTTCATCCAAGAACAATACATAATCCAATACCTCAAGGCTTATGGATCTGTGCGACACCTATATCTGCCGCAATGCATCAACTAATACAAAGGGATACTTACAACCTAGAGAGCCAACGACTCTCAAAACCCTAAATCTTTATTTTTACACAAGAGAACTAGGTTACAAAAGGCATTTAAAATCCTAGGTCTAAGTCTTCTTATATAGGCTTCAGTTTCCTTGGGCTTCAAATCTTCTGTTTGCTGATTCCTTGATCCACGTTCTGATTGCTTCCTTAATTCTTGGACCAGACTTAAAAACAGCCTGCTATATTAGTTTAAGATGTCAGGACATTCGTTAGGATATCATGTCTTCTACATGTTGGAACACTTCATTCAACGCCTTGTTTTACCAAAAATTTGCTCAAATCTGCAGAGCCTTCAATCTCCCCCTTTTGACTAATTTTTGGTTAAAACTCCTTTGGTAGAAAAGAAAGACCGGGCGTTTGGTAGATATGATTGAAACCCCTCTGAGACTCTTTCTTACCCCTGAAGTTCCTAGTTGTATGTTGGTGTACATGAAGAAGAGTATATAACTCTCTCCCCCTCAAACTAGGACTTGCCACGGAGGGATAAATATTCCTCTGGAGGGGCATAAGAGAACCCACAAGAAGATCCAGAAAGAGCTTAAGAAGAAACAATTGTATCATTTGTAACACAGAGTCCACTGAGTATGTAACTCAGGTCACAAGACACAACCTGCTTCATAACTCAGATCACAAGGCATAAGGGAAGGACTCAAGGATGTCAGAACATCTCACCCAACACCAACATTAACTGAGATGCATTCATACTTCTTATCACCCCCATTTTAGTCAAAAATTGGCAAAAGTAGCCAATCAGTTCCATATCCATATGTTACATATCCAAACACGAATGAAAGACATGATGAATCAACCCACTGCCTGGAGTTCCACAAATATATGCACTCTTTAAATACCTAAACGGTTTCTCAAGAGATCCAGGGTCCAAAGAAATTATCGGTGAACAATTCAAAGGAGAAATAAATTTAGGTAGGTAAATTCAACATTAATAACCGTGCACCGCCCAACTAGGATAAGACTGTTCAAACTTTTAAACTTTTAAGAGTAACCTTCCAAAAAGGAACACTTGTAACAAGACACATGTTACCCATGCCTTCTCTTAGGAAGCATTCCCCTCTGTTCAAAACAGCCAGTTAGGACCCACCCTCAGGTCTTAAATAATATCCTGACATTTTGTCAGTCTTGTTCAGTCCATCTGAACAATAGTCACCTTCCTATTGATGAGTCCCAAGGATAATCCTTTTAACTAGAAGAAAAAAAGAACAGACAAAGAAGTTAAGACATTTCTTCAAACATTTCCCAGTTAGCACCCAAGATACTTGTATTGAAACTTTAATGATGGAATTAACTTTATACTGTCAAGTCCCCACACGACCTTGCAGCAGTAATGTCAAGACATCCTTCTTGACATCTCATCCTCTGATAAGTACAAATTGTACATATTTTTGTATATAAGTTTTGTTGCGCTTATCGATACTTTTTGGTTAATATCGTTCGAATAAACCCCTATTTATTTATAAATACGTTTACTTTACATTTTAGTGTATATATTGCGTATAGTGTAAATATCATTGAGTTTAATTGATTGTCTCTCATTTTTGTAGGTATTCAAGCAAGGATATCTTGCCATATTCATTTAGATCATTGAATAAGCTTTCCAGCGCTTCCGACTGTGCGTCAATCCGAGTTACGGTTCGGAAGTTATGGTCAAAATAAGGGCTGGTTTGCTGTCAAGTTCGCTTTGCGAACTTTCGAGCGAATGTTCGCTTTGCGAACTTCCCAGCGAACGAGATAGTAGAAAAAGGGACCAAAGTTAGCAAAGCGAACTTCCCAGCGAATTTTCGTCCAGAGTCGGTTTAACTGTTCCGTTAAGTGCCACTTTTTGAGGCTCGCTTTGCGAGTAAAACATTCGCTTAGCGAACGTGACAGATTTTGTAATACTATAAGTTCATTTTCAGTCATTTTTTAGAGGATGATTTGGGGTATTTGTTCCCAATTCATCAAACCTTCATTCTTTGTAGT
Source organism: Lathyrus tuberosus (assembly GCA_022829125.1). Lineage (NCBI taxonomy): Eukaryota > Viridiplantae > Streptophyta > Magnoliopsida > Fabales > Fabaceae > Lathyrus > Lathyrus tuberosus. The sequence goes on from JALAZF010000841.1 coordinate 1,209,932, forward strand.
TTAGAGCTTAGAAAAGCATCAATGGTGGTTGCAACTTGACGATTGGAGGCGGATGATTCTTGGATCGTGATTGACACCGCGAGAGATTTTGATTCCTCTTCTCTCTTCCCTTTGTAGTTTCCATTGTTGTGAGTTTGTATGTAAGTTAACCTTGATAGTATGTATATTCATTACTCATGGTGTTGTATAAAGCTCATTTTACAAAGTAATGTTGGTGCCATGATTTCTTTATTTGGGTTTGAGTTGCAGTAGACATATCCTCTTTGAATCCGGATTTAGGATGAACATCTATTAGGTTCTAGACTCTAGAGATAGATTTAGGCTTAATATTCACTTGAGTATCGATTCTTAATGCTTCCTTGTGGTCGAGTTGCGTGAGACATCACCTCCGAGGCTATGCGGTCGTTCTCTCAACTTTGCGTTATACATAACCTTTATTGTGAGCGATACGTGATAATGTTGACGAGTGATTTAGGTTGCGTGCAACTGAGTAGTGAGTTTGAGTATTTGATAGGGTAGATGAAATGTAAACTCGAGAGTTCTCTACTCTCCAAAGAATGAATTCTTTTTATGTTCATAAGTTTTAATTCTCGCATTTAATTTAAACCCATTTTAAACCCAAACTCATTAACATTGAGATTGTTGAACGTCATTCTTTCCCTCGAACCGATCTCTGTGGACACGATAAATTCTCGGAAAAATACTTCCAAAATGTTTGTAGCTTGCCGCTTTACCGCTCCAACATCCTTCCAGGATGGAAACATAATCACAGCTTGCTTGACGCACAATACAAACTGGAACTTGAACTGCACCCCCACAGTAATATATCTTAGATCAAGGAGAAACGCCCCCTATCTGAGATAACCAGTGCTCCTTCAATGAACACTATACTGATGAATGGAAAACATAAGATGCATCTTCAGGTCTTCAAGAGCGCACCATCTGTCCAACCTACCTGCTGAACACAATCATCAACTCCACTTATTGCTTCTTCTGACAAGAACTAATAATCACTCACACATGAACACCATCATGCTACCCGTGAGGACATATTAGGATCACCATCCTAAAATAACAAACTCTTGGATTGAGATCAAAGCTCCATTGATCCCTCTCGTCCAGAAACTATCCATACACCACACGAATTCCTTCTGAATTCTAATGTATAGACCTCCTTGTTCCCTGAGATACAACCCAATTGATCTGGAATGATCCATATTCCTCAAAGAGATGCACAAGTCTCCTTAGTTTGTTATAACGAAGTCAGATATCGTATACATGCTCCAGAACTTCTCAGCTTACCAAGCTGATCCACTACTAGCATGACTTGTAGCAAGGGGCAGTATCCCGTTCACAAGATTTTCCACTGACCTTAGCAATGCCAGCAACTGAGATAGACACCCCATAATCCAAGACAGTCATTCCTTCATCATTCTTTCGTATGATAAGCTGGAATACTTCTGATTTTCCTGGTGAATATCCATTTCTGAACGCATCAAAATACAGACATTCATGCAATCAACTCATGATCCACTCCAGTCTTATCAACATCCTTACATCATACTTCCAAGACAACTCTCCTACTTCATCATTCTCTCATATGACAAAGTAGATACTTCTTAGACACGATGCAAGTAACCAGTTCCTCACAGAACTTGAAATCCTCCTCCAAGGATAACCAACCCAGAAAATGTTCTAACATCAGTTAGGACATCCTTCACATATAATAGACACCAGTCAACATAGTTCTAGATATGCTCCACCACTGGACTTACTATCTGCATAGTAATCCAAACTGAAGATCTTTACACAACACTGCGCCACTAGCATGAACAAAGAGAACTTCAGAAACCCGGAGAGAAATAAACTCTCATCAACCAAAAGAGGTAATCTTCCATAACCTGAGAACTTCTGCCACGAGCTCCAAGAAAGAACCAATACCTCCTCATTATTTTTCAACCAACTACCCTTCTGCCCAAGAGTAATCTGTTCCAAGCATCCTGCTTGAATGCACCCTATAAAACCAACCAAATGTCACCTTTTAATTGATCTCACTCTTCTTCAGAACTCCCACAAGATACACTGATCCACCAATGAAATCTGATCTTCAAGTTACATGAACTACTTGCTCCATAGCAAGACATCTTGGATCCACCAAGCCTCTAGACAAGTAACATCTTCCCATCCACAGCTCCTGCAAACTGCATGAGATAGGCCTTTTTGAAGCATCCATAACTTCCATTCTCCTGTAGATCACCTTATCTTAAGCTGATGTGCCACATCACCAGTTGAGACTCTGATGTTAAACCAGATGTCAAAACATTTTGATACGACATCCAGCTGCTGAAATCAGCTCCTCCTTCTTCCATTTAGAAGAACCTCCTCCCTATTACAGAACAAGAGTTCCATGTTCTCATATACTTGATTCAACAACCAAGTTTGAGTAGACAACCTCCATCCTGCTTTGAAACTCTAAAGACTTCACACCTGCCATGTCTGAATCTTCAGATGAAAAAGTAGTCCTAGACTACACCATAGCCATACCAAAGAATGCCACTTTCCCTAGTAGAGCAGTCTGTAGAAAGTCACAGATAACTGCCACTTAACTTTGACTTCCAAGAAGAGCAAGATTCATGCTCCAAAGTACCTAGATCAGAAATAAACTGATCCAAGCTGTGCCATCACCAACACTCTAACCCTCCTAGGTCAGAAATAAACTGATCCCAGAAGTAACCATCAAGATTATGATGTCTTCATCTTCATCTTCAACAGCATCAAAGTCCAGACTAGTTTCTTTCCAGGAAACTCTCCAGAGAACACATGCTTCTGTCACACCCGACTGAAGCAGATTCTTAGGTCACCACCTAAGATCAAAATAGATGCTAAAGCGTATGCAGTACCCCTCCTATGATTCTGCACAAACTCTGATGATGAGATGTTCCAACATCTTGTTGAACATCAACAATCTTGACTTTCAAGGATAATCAATTAAATACTTGTGAACTCCACAAATAGAAATTGATCTTAAATCCTTGTTTAATAACCCTTCTTCACTGTTGTAGCTAAGCTCCACCAGATCACTTCATGAACACTTATCAAGTATTCAATCTTTTGCAAGTATCTTCTTTGACAAACAGTGTTGAGATACCAAGGCTGCCACCCTTGACTCAAGTAACTAAGATTCTCTCTGAACGAACCTTATTTACCTCAACCATTCTGAAAACTCCAATCAGATTAGATCCACCTTTAGAGTTAAGAGAGATGAATCCTTCCTTGCTGTTTTGGATGGTGAAAATAAATCAGCTCCACTTTCTTCAGGTTGTGTTTCATAGAAATACCTTATAGTCAGAAGAATAACTAAAAGACTCCAGATGCACAACTGAGATGCCTTTATGAGTGGACTTGAGAGAATTCTCAAGTATCTTTGACATCCTAGACGATCAAAAATTTATCAAACTCCCAGAGCAAGAACTTGATAAACTTAAACTCAACTTCTCTCCTCTTCAACTGACTTCAACTGCACCAAGAAACCAAGCTTCCAAGTACCAAGTCACCATAACAGACATCTTCCAATAACTCTTTCCATTCCACCGCTCCCGACTTTGGAATAAAATAATGCAGATATCTTCACATATAGAGGTTGACGATTGAGATCTTCCACCAACTGTCTTCAGTAACAGCTCCATAATCCCATAATTATAGAGCTTTTCCATCATAAACATATGCAGCGGAACCACCAAGGAACAAATCCTGCTTTCCCTAATAAGATGTCAGAACATCTTACAAAACACCCCAACAAGAGAACTAGCCACTTCTCCTGCAGTTGTTGTAGAACCTCCTCAGCAACATGAACAACCAACGGGTTGTTACCTTTGATCCAAAACATCCATCTCATCCATTAATACCCTTGAGCATGTCTGAGTTGATAGATCTGATCTTCAAAACTCCTCCTTGTTTAAATTCCAGAAAGTATCTCCCAAAGATCTCATCCAGAACTAGACAGGATGCCTGCTCTGATACCAATTAAAATTCTGGCATATGCAGACAATAGATTTCCTAACACATGTCAACACATTGTGCTACATATATGTTACGACATCTGATCCAACATGTAGACTGATACTTTGAATATCAGAACTGCAGGATCATATATGTTACGACATCTGATCCAACATGTTTATCATGAACCCTTAACAGAAAACATAAACCTGCAGAATGATAAAGAACACATCAATTGTTAACCTAGTTCGGTGCAATTCACCGACATTTGGGGGATACCAATCCAGGAAGAAGACTCCACTATCTGTAGAATTGTTACAAAGCTAAACTCCCCCGTTTACAACTTTATATCCTAATATCTACCCAATGAACATCTTTACCAAAGTTAAACTCCATCGTTTATAACTCTGATATGAGATACCCCACTCACTTTCCTTAATCACCAACAGTGATATCTACATCATCCCTGTCAATACAGAAATCTGTCAAGCTTTCTTGACAAACAAGCTAACTTGGATTTTCTTAAAAGCTTCATCCAAGAACAATACATAATCCAATACCTCAAGGCTCATGGATCTGTACGACACCTATATTCTGCCATAATGCATCAACTGATACAAAGGGAGACTTACAACCTATAGAGCCAACGACTCTCAAAACCCTAAACCCTTATTTTTACACAAGAGAACTAGGTTACAAAAGGCATTTAAAATCCTAGGTCTAATTCTTCTTATATAGGCTTCAGAGTCCTTGGGCTTCAAATCTTCTGTTTGTTGATTCCTTGATTCACGTTCTGATTACTTCCTTAATTCTTGGACCAGACTTAAAAACAACCTGCTATATTAGTTTAAGATGTCAGGACATTCGTTAGGACATCATGTCTTCTACATGTTGGAACACTTCATTCAACGTCTTATTTTACCAAAAATTTGCTCAAATCTGCAGAGCCTTCAACTTTCTTATTGCTGTAAAGGTTATTATTGTTGAAGGTCATTTGTTTGGTTGCCATAGTTCTTTGTCCCACACATCAAATTTCTTGGTGTGATTGAACTCTGAATAATTTCTTCGGAAAGGGTTTTAATTATTCTATTAAATTTTCAACAAGTGGGGCCCACTATGGGGAAAAGGGGTAATGTTTATAATGAGCACCATGTGTAAATGGGAGCTCAAATTTTTTCTCTTTAGAAAGAACAATTTTGGATTGTGGAAAGTAAATATGCAAGCAATTTTAATTCAAGAGAAGTGTATTAATGCTTTGAAGGGTGAGGAATCGATGACTGCATGGCTAAGTAAAGCTAAGAAGACCGAGATGGTGGATAAGGCCAGGAGTCTCATTATCTTGTGCCTCGTGGATAAAGTTCTAAGAGAAGCCACCATGGAGAAAACTGCAGTTGCGATGTGGAAAAAACTTGAATCATTGTATATGACAAAGTCTTTGGCTCATAGGTTGTGTCTGAAACAACAAATATATTCATTCTGAATGGTGGAGAACAAATTTATAGTGGAGGTATTGATAGAATTTCACAAGAATATTGATGATCTTGAGAATATTTAAGTGAAGATTGAAGATGAAGACAAGGATCTACTCTTCTTGAGCTCATTACCTAGATACTTTAAACACTTTACGGATGTCCTTCTTTATGGTAATGAAGGTACTATTACTTTGGTGACAATATGGTTTACAAGGTTCATGGTATTGGTACGGTCAGAATTAAATTGTTCGATGATCATGAGTTTCTTCTTCACACTATGAGGTATGTTCTAGAACTCAGGAGAAATTTGTTATCCATAAGCATGCTTGATGATCTAGGTTATTGCATTATAGTTGAACGTGGGGTGTTAACGATTTCATATGATGGAGTAATCATAGTTAAAACGGTCTAAAATATGTGGTCTATATATAGAGAGGGTTTGAATGTTATTGTTCTTTCATTATCAACTAGTGAAGACTTTCATGACAAGATTGAGTTATGGGATTTGAGGTCAATGCATGATAATTACCTTGAAGTTGTTTTAGAACACTTTAATGGGTTTTGCTAAAGACAAGGGATAAAAACGAATGACATCGTTGAGTTGTCATTGAGTTTCTTGTTAAGGGTGATGCCAAAGTGGCTTAATTGGTTGGCAGAGAGTCCCGTCATGGGAATAAGACCAAGGGATAAACATTTTAGAAACTATGGCGAAAAAACTCAGTTTGAGGTGGTGTTTCATACTATGGATACTAGTAGTAAATAGGGTACAGTTTTAGAGACCTCTGGTTATCATTTGACTCATGATAAGTTAAGGAGGAGGATTGTAGAATCTCAAAAGGACAATTATGCCAGCCTTGGATGTTACACATTGACAATGGCTGAAGGGTTGCAAAATTTAGAAACAGAGACAGAGAGGCATTTAAATTCATGTGGAGTAAACGATGGTTGAAAACCATATATGTGGGCTTAATAGATTAACTACATAAAATATTATTGAAAACAAGAGGATGCAAGTGGCGAGATCAAGGTTCAAGGGTGGCTTGAACTTGATCAAGGTTGTTGAATAGTGTTTAATATGGTAGAGAGGAGCAAGGTGGATATTGTTGAAGTATGCCTTAAAACCTTAAGTGATAAAGAAAAATAAAGCATATTTGAATACTGCATTAACTAGAAAATCTTAAATTCCAGAAAGTCAGAATTTAAAAATCGGGCGAAAATCAAAGACTGAAGTGTCGGAGACTTGGGGGTGGTGTAACACCTTGGATTTATTTTAATAATGTTATTATATTTTACTATTGTTTTTATATAATTATTTGGAACTTTCGGTGTTTTTATATGATTATGTGTTTATTTAATTTATTTTGGTCGGTTGGGCGTTACCGAGAAGTTGAGAGAAGTGAGAAAGTTAGCCAACCGGGAGTTAATTTAAATTAATAGAGTTATTCGGAGTGTGAGAATTAATTAAGTAAGTGTTAGAAATAATATTCGAGGTGTCAGTTGCATACATGATATTGCATAGTGATTGATTAAATTATGTTGTGTATTTATCCTTGTTGTATTATACAATGCTAACACGATATGAATGCATTCTCACCTCTATTTTTTGTTGTGTATATGTTTATGCCATTGTTGTAGATACTCAAGTAAATGAGCTAGTTTCGTGCATGCTGGAGGATGGTTGAGATCATGGTTGTCAAACTCGCGTGTAGACTCGTAAACTCGTACGAGTTTACGAGTCTAGGAAGCAAAAACGAGTATAATCACACATAAGATTGGTTTTTGATAGACTCGAGTAGACTCAGGTAGACTCGCACAAACTCGTATATACTCACGAGTCTATGGCATGTTTACAAGTCTATATGTTTTTCCAAATTTTTTTGTTATGAAAAAAAAAAACAGCCCAAATTCCCTTATTTAAAAAAATCTTATTTTATTGCTTGTACAACGATAATTAAGAATTAAAAATGTCACTCTCCTAGTCTCTTCCTTTAGCAATAACAAGTCGACAAGGTCTCTGAAGAGTCTCCTTCTTCATCAGTGTTTATTCCTTTTTTCATCGACGACATGGTCACATTTGTCCTTTTCTGAACAAGATGTTGAGCAAGATGATGTTATTGTTAACAATATTATAGATACTAACGTTGTTGTTACTAATGTTAAGCAAATTGGTAGTGGTGGAAATATTGAATTAGGTGGAAGTGGAAATTCAATAAATTTAACTTTGGTTAATGATGAAGAAGGTGCTTCGTCGAGGGAAGAGTTTGATGATGATATTCAACATGCCAATGAAGATGATGGTGATGATATAGGTGGTGGTAATTTCACTAGAGTTTTGGATGTTTGAAGCTATTAGTATATATGTTTTATGATTTTGTTTTTTGCTTCATGTAGTAGCAAATTAAGAAGAAATTAGTACTTTTAAGTCATGAACTACATATTTTGCTATTTTGTTTGTTTTATTATCGTGTTTTTTTGTAAAGAAGTTTATTATGGAGTATGAAATTTAAATTTTGAGGTTAATTGGTGTTCTATTATATATATATATATATATATATATATATATATATATATATATATATATATATATATATAGGTTTATAAATATATGCGTGTGTCATTTATATGTTTTTTAAACTCATTTTTAATTTTCCATAGATTCGTACGAGTCGAGTATACATACTATTTATGAGTCTGAGTAAGCTCGCGAGTTTGACAACATTGGTTGACATGGCTATCTTCGCTTACTTATTTCTATATCTATTTAGTTTATGCAAATAATGTTCTGATAGTGTAACACTGGGACGAAATTTGGTATGCCTATCTTTGCGAGCTATTTATGATTGTATTTTCAATTATTTCAAAGTTAATTCCTTTTGAGAAATGTAAATGTTTTAATTTCTTAAATGTTTAAATATACGCTGCAATGTTTCTAAATTTTTTAAAAGGATGTTTGATTAAGAAGTATGTGTGACACCCTAATGGTGATGCTAATTCATGTATATTCGTTGTTCTCTTTAAAATTAAGCGTATGGGTTTTAGGGTGTTATAGGTGGCAGCGGTCATATGACTGATGAGCCACGTGTTGGTGGAGGCAGCGGAGGGTCGTGGGTCAGTAGAGGTCCAGCAGTCGGAGGAGGAGGTCCGACAGTCTAGCTGGCAGTGGCAGTGTGTCGCGAGTCGGTGGTGTCCGGCGGCGGTAAATTGTGCAACGGAGGCGGCCGGAATCAGTCTGAAGAATGTTTGCATTTTTTCCGATCATCTATACAGTTTTCTCGGTTCACGTGTTTTGGAACTTTTTAGGTCTGGTTCATGGATTCATTTGTTAATGGGTTATGTTTTGGGATTTGTTTTGGATCTGTTGGGTTTTAACAATTATAAATAAGTATTTTTTCTGTTATTCTATGTGTTACAATATTGAGAGCTTTAGAGCTAATGGGAGAAATAAGGATTTAGGGTTTAAGGAAACTTTTGGAGTTATCTAGAAAGATTAGACAATACTTCTAAATACCTTGGGTTTGAGTGATTATTATATTGAGAGTTGGAGAGGTTGGAAAAATTTGGCCAGAAAATAGAGTTTGTTTTTGGGAACTTGGAAGACTGTCTTGTAACTCATTTATAATCACTTGTATTAATCTTTAGATTATAGGGAATTGGAGAGCTGCTATCTCCCTCAGACGTAGATAATTTAAACAAACCTTTGTGTTTCTCGCCTTCTTTTATCTTATTCTATCAAATTAATTCTCTTTCTTATTGCATTAAAGGTTATTATTGTGGAAGGTCGTTTGTCTGGTTATCATTGTTCATTGTCCCACACATCAAATTTTTTGACGTGATTGAACTCTGACTACTTTATTCTAAAGAATTTGAATTATTCTATCAATTTCTTAACAATGATTTTCAACCTCCCTTCTATATCGATTTTCATTTTCCTTCATTATATGAAACTTACCTCCTTTTTTCATGAACCATAATCTGAACAAGTGCCTTTTAACAGTAAAAACCAAATCCCTCATTAACCAAATCCCTCATTAAGGAAATTAATTTGAAAATTGTAACCCTGTACAACTCACTATCAGTTTGCATCCATCCATGATTGAAATGACTTTAAGGGCTTTTTGCTTTAAGCTTATGGTTTCCTAACATCCCATTTCGTATGACTTGTTTAATTTAGAGGGGAAGCCGAATGTGTATAGGATACAACCTTCACCAAGTTCTGATCATTTATAGTGGCTTTGGAGGGTAGAGGTTGTTAAAACTTCCTAGTGAAAGTGGTGGGGAATCTATTATACCTAGTTGAATGAGAGAAAACATCCAAGGCCTCTGCACTGACTTAACTCATGTTGACAGTGACTTGAAGCCCTTGTTAGCCTAAAATAAATACTTGGAGATGGAGTTCCAAAATACTTGGGTGAGTCTAAAGCTTAAACGCAAGATTAGGTGGAATATAGATCCTATTTAAATAGATATAATTCAACTCTATTATTCCCTTCATGATCCCATCTTTGCATTTAGAAAACATATTTTGCTGGTATTCATCAACACTATGTTGATTTTTGTTGGAAACTCTCGGTGAAGCTATATTATTCTACTCATTTAGTTTAGTTAGTAACCACAATGAGGAAAATGTGTACTTTAAAGAACGCATGATATATTTTCCAATAAAATATATAACCCATCCTTTTTAAGGTCAAGGTTTGATAAATGGATGTAGCAATTTGAATGATACCCTTGACATTGGCCCATGTTACTTATAGGCTTAACATATTTTAGCGAATTAGAAGTAATCACCCGTTATAGTTGACCAATAATATCCATTGACATGGATAATTCATTTCATCATAGAACAATCCTTATGGGATCAACAAAGTCCTTCATAAACTCCCCCCACCCCCTCATGATGTTGAGAGATTCTATCATTCCCCCCACATCATAGGAGAACACCATTAACTACCATTTTCTACAAATCCCCATCTATCTAAACATCATCAAGTGCTTTCTTTTTTTAGCTTGAAATTTAATGTGGTAGTCAGATCATTCAAGTAGCTAGTTAGCGCTTTGATTCAGGTATCAACCAGATGTGTAAATTTATTCATGGGATATTCTTCATGTATAAGTGTTAATCGTGTCGTTACAGAAAATATAAAAATGGTGGATTCTTATCTACCCACCTTAAAATGTTGGGTAGAGTTACCTATAAAATATATTGAATTGAAAATCTACAAAATTTGAATTATTAAATAAATAATTTAATATAATAAAATGATATGATATTAGTTAATTGGTTAAAAATACACAATCCAATTTTTTGTGATGAGGAGAGAAGTTGTCTCATATAAGAATAGTGGTTTTGTCATTGAAAATCACAATGGTGTGAGTAAGTTATATATTCACGGAGAATGATGAAAAATACAATTTAAATATAATAATTATTATTATAAGAGAAAAGGGTTTAATTGAAAATGAGTTTTGTTCATTAAACAAAATGAAGTAAAATACGAGGTTAATTCGTATTGCGAGTGTTGGGATTAGGTTGCAATTACTATAATACATACTATACTATGGATCTATGTGTTTGGTGGTATGAAGTTGGTGATCTTGTTGAGAACTTTCCGAAAGTTTTGATGACGACAATACCAATGATTGCTGAAGTTGGTGGTAATGACTTTCGAACCCTCTTATGAGGGTGACCAAACGTGAAGACATCTCAAACCTAAACAAGTAGGAGACTCAAGATTCCACTAAGGTGTTTATATGATTGATGTATCTAGGAAAGGATCCTAAAAGTCTTAGTGCTGTTGTGAATTAGGATGCCTTGAAACAAAATATACTTGGTTTCTTTATAGGCAAGAAACACACAAGGGTTAGGGTTAACAAGGAAAAACAACAAGGATTGGTTATAACTGTTCTTCTTTACTTTCTCTTCAAATCAGATTACAAGTGCTCAAGAATAACAAATAACCCTTTCACCCTAATTAGGATTTGGCACACCACACTTATGATGAGAGACTTATATGCTATTTATAATAAACCTAACATACTAAACTAATGAGATTTTTAACGATTACCCATTACAAACTAACTTAGGGTACAAGCTAACTTAAACAATTGGATCCTTAACACAAGGCTCAAATCTACAACTACATACTAGAACACAATTCGACTACAGCATGTAGGTCTTCGACAACTACACGTGAACAGAGTTTGACGGCATGCTTAACTAGAATTCGATCCAAAATCTCGCAAATCTCAACCTTGGATCTAACTCTATAACATCAAGAAATAAAGTAGTTTTCTTCATGCAGCTCTATCAACTGCATACAGAGGAAGAACTTGCAACTTGCCAACGTCTTGGTGATCTTATCAGCAACATTATAATTTGTCGAAACTTTAAGCACTTGGACTTCTCCATGCCCAATTACCCTTCTGACGAAATACAGCCTCACATCAATGTGCTTGGTTCGCTCCTGATAAACTGAATTCTTCGACAGATGTATTGCATTTTGACTATCACATTTAACAGTGACAACTCGACCATGAAGCTTCAGCTCCTTTGCAAAAATTTCAAGCCACAATGCTTCCTTCACAGTTTCAGTTAGGGCGATATATTCCGCTTCAGTGGTTGATAAAGAAACACCTTCTGAAGTGTTGCTTTCCAACTGATAGTTGTCCCAAAAATAGTGAACACATATTCAGAAATAGATTTTCTGGAATCCATACAACCTACATAATCAGAGTCGACATATCCTTTGATTGTTGCTTTACTATCTTCATCCAAGGCTCCACCATGAATTAGGACTCTGTTCAGAGACCCATTTATGTACCTTAGAATTCACTTCAATGCTTACTAGTGAGCCTTTCCAGGATTTACCATGTACCTGCTTACAAGATTTACTGCATATGCTATGTTGGGTCTCATACAAACCATAACATACATCAAAGAACCCACTATATTAGCATATGGAATGCTATTCATATAAGTTCTTTCGACATCAGTACTGGGACATTGATCTATACTCATCTTGAATTGAGGGTTTGCCAGAGTCACAACAGGCTTTGAATTCGACATACCATACTTTTCGAGAATCTTCCGTAGATATGCCTCTTGAGATAAGCATAATTTTGACTGCTTTCTATCTCTTCGGATGTCAATCTCAAGAATCTTGGACGCAGATCCCAGATCCTTCATGTCGAACTCCTTATTGAGTTCAACCTTCACCCTCATTACATCTTCGACGTTGTTGCTTGCTATTAGAATATCATCCACATAAAGCAACAAAATAACAAATGAATTATCAGGTTGAAATCCGAAGTAAACACAGTGTTCAAACTGACTTCTAATGAAACTTATGCATGCCATGAAATTGTCGAATCCTCTATTCCACTGTCGAGAAGATTGTTTCAGTTCATATAAATATCTCTTCAGCTTGCACACATAATCTTCCTTCCCCTTTTCGACATACCCTTCAGGTTGCCTCATCAGGATTGTTTCATCTAGATCTCCATACAAGAACATAGTCTTCACATCCATCTGTTCCAGTTCAAGGTCGAACTGTGCCACCGTGGCAAGCAACATTCAATTGAATCTGTGATTCATAACAGGAGAGAACACATCATTGAAGTCGACACCTTCTTTTTTGGTGAACCCCCTAGCGACCAATCTTGCCTTGTATCTTTTCGATGCCACTCCTTCGATTTCTTCCTTAAATTTGAAAATCCATTTACAACTTACTAACCAGGCTCCATCAAGTTTCTTGATCAGTTCCCATGTGTTGTTATCATGAAGAGATTTCATCTCATCAACCATGGCCTTCAGCCATTCAGTCTTCTTTCGACTCCTCATAACTTCCTTATAGTCTCTAGGTTCTTCGTCGAGAACCTCACTTGCAGAGGTTAAGGCATAAGCTATAAGATCTACATACCCAAGTCTCTGAGGTGGCTTGATGACTCTCCTTGACATGTCTCTTGCTAGCAGGTAGTCATTATCAGTCTCCTCATCTTCGACACCATCTTCTGCTTCTTCTTCGACTTCATCTGGGATACGCAATTCAACATCAACATGCTTCACCTCAACAGGAATCTCTCCTTATTCCAACTCTTCGTCAGCGTCATTAGTTTTCTTGAAAGCCATTTCAGTTTCATTGAAAACTGCATCTCGACTGGTGATACACCTCCTATGACCTGGCTTTAGTCACCATAGCCTATAAGCTTTGACTCCTTCAGGGTATCCGATAAACATGCATTTCAGAGCTTTAGGTTTGACCTTGTCTTGCCTAATGTGAGCATAGGCCACGTAGTCAAATACTCTCAATTTTTCGAGATCTGGTGGGTGTCCCGACCAAACTTCTAAAGGTGTCTTCATATCTAACACAGTCGAAGGAAATTTCTTTATCAGATATGTTGTTGTCGAAACAGCCTAAGCCCAAAACACCTTATTTAACCCCATACTAGTCAACATGTATCTAACTCTTTCCAAAATAGTTTGATTAAACCTTTCCGCCAAACCATTTTGTTGTGGAGTACCTGCAGTAGTTTTGTGCCTTACAATACCTGAGGCAACACAAAAGCTATTGAATGCCTCATTGCAAAAGTCAAGGCCATTGTCGATTCTCAACCTCTTGACCTTTCTGCCAGTCTGATTTTCGACCAGAGTCTTCCAACCTTTGAAATTCTCAGAAGTTTCATCTTTAGCCTTTTGGATGAATACCCATAACTTTCTGGAATAATCATCGACTATGGATAGAAAATACCTTGTTCCTGAATGTGATGGACACCTTGCAGGCCCCCAAAGATCAGGATGGATGTAATCAAGGGATCCATTAGTTCTTTTTTTCCTTTGTTGAACTTCACTCTGCAAGATTTTCCAAGTACCCAGGGTTCACAAAATTTCAGCTTTTCAAGTTTGTCTCCTCCAAGCAGTTTTTTCCCCAATTCGACCAGACCCCTTTCACTGACATGGCCCAATCTCATGTGCCAAATTTCTGTCTTCGACAAAGGTTTTGTGGATGCAACATTTGTCGAACCACTTACAACTTCAGCCTCAAGGGTATACAAGCCTTTTTTCTTCACGTCTCTCAAGACTTCCTTCGACCCCTTCATGACTCTTAGGATACTTTTCTCTCCTTGAAAAACATATCCCTTCTTGTCGAATTCACTAAGAGAAATCAATTTTCTCTTCAAATCAGGTACATACCTGACTTCAGTCAATAACCTTATTGACTCATCATGGAGCTTGAATCTCACAGATCCAATACCTGCAATTCTCCAAGCTTTGTTGTTTCCAAACAGCACTGATCCACTATCTTGATCACATAGCTCCTCGAACAATTCTTTGTTTTGAGTCATGTGCTAAGTGTAACCTGAATCCATAATCCACTATTTTCTTGAGTCGCCGCTTGAAACCATAAGACATCAGACGAGTCGAAATCATCTTGAACAATGGTGATGTTGCCATTATCCTTACCTCCATTATCTTTCAGATGTTATGGGCACACCTTTCTTGTGTGACCCTCCTTCTAATAGTGATAGCATCGAATACCAGATGCTTCGCCACTATAAGACTTCTGCTGACTTTTACCTTTCTTCTTGTCGAACTTACCATCCTTTCGCAAGAATTTTCCCTTAACGGCCAAACCTTCACCCACCGTTGAAGGTTTATGCTCCTTTCGTTCGTTTAGGTCCTTAGAATACAAGGCTGATTGAACTTCTTCAAAGCTCAGGGAATCCCTTCCATACAGTAGAGTTTCTTTGAAGTGAGCATGTGTTCTGGGCAAAGCACACAACAACAACAGTGCTTGATCTTCAAAATCAATCTTCACATCAATATTTTCAAGATCACTAATCAGCTTGTTGAACATATCCAACTGCTCAGCCAACATTTTTTCTTCACTCATCTTGAATGAATACAAAGCTTGCTTCAGGTAGAGTCGATTCACTAGATATTTGGTCATGAACAAACTTTTAAGTTTCAACCATAACCTCGATGTCATCGTCTCCTTTGATATCTGTCAGAGAACCTTATCACCAAGGCTCAAAAATATTATGTTGTGGGCTTTCTCTATCATGGCCATGGTTGCCTCTCCCTTCAGCGCTTCCAAACAACCTTGTTGAACCAGTAGGGATTTCATCTTCAAGCGCCACAGACTGAAATAGTTCACTCCAGTGAACTTTTCAATCTCATACTTTATTGAAGGCATCTTCTCCACGCTCACCACACCAATTTGTTGTGAATTAGGATGCCTTGAAACAAAATATACTCAGTTTCTTTATAGGCAAGAAACACACAAGGGTTAGGGTTAACAAGGAAAAACAACAAGGATTGGTTATAACTGCTATTCTTTACTTTCTCTTCAAGTCAGATTATAAGTACTCAAGAATAACAAATAACCCTCTCACCCTAATTAGGATTTGCAACACCACACTTATGATGAGAGACTAGTATGCTATTTATAATAAACCTAACATACTAAACTAATGGCTTTTTTAACAATTACCCATTACAAGATAACTTAGGGTACAAGCTAACTTAAACAGTTGGATTCTTAACACAAGGCCCAAATCGACAACTATATACTAGAACACAATTCGACTATAGCATGTAGGTCTTTGATAACAACATGTGAACAGACTTCTACGGCATGCTTAACTAGAGTTTGATCCAAAATCTCACAAGTTCTGTAAAAGAAGGGAAGAGTGAAAGCTCGCATGCTCATGTTTGTCTGAGTGACAAGAATTTAGTGAAAGTAGGAGACTAAATCTTAAGATACTAACAATCACACACACACGCAAGCGCTCGCACACGCACACATACACATACACACACACACACTTAAAAGCTCTTTTGAACCTTTTTTAACTATCAAATCTTCTAAAACTATTTTCAAGGTAGATTAGGAAATTGCCATCCTCATATGAACCATTTTTTGAACTATCCAATCGATTGGGGCTTAAAGAAAATTGATTGGAAGAGGCAAAATTGATTGTATAATCAATTATAAATATTGTAATAATGATTGGTAATAACTTTCTATAAAAGCTTTCCAAAATTGACAAAAATATCATTAATTTATGTCATCCAATCGATTAGAATTAGGACCCAATCAACTAAACCATTAATATTTCCCATGGATCGTTTACTTTTTGGCCATTATTCTCCTATATAAAAGAGACGCCTCTCTTCTGCATTTCACACTTGAATTCTTAATTACTCTATCTATTTGGAATTTATTTCTCTTCTTTCTCTCTATAAAATATTTTCTTTTCACCTAAGTTGCCTTAGTGCACTGTGAGTAAAAACTACTTGTGATGAAGAATTTGTATTAGTGTCGTGCCATTTTTTCACCTAGGTTGCCTTAGTTTCCTTAGTGCATTGTGAGTAAAAATTACTTGTGATATTCTTGGGAAATTGAGTTTGGTTGTCTTAGTTGCCTTAGTGCGTTGTGAGTAAAAACTACTTGTGATATTCTTGGAAAATCGAGTTTGGTTCTGAAATTAATTAGTCTTAAAATCTATGTTTGATTCTAGAACTTAACATGGAAGAGTTCCATTTGGTTATTGAGATTAGCATGGAAAATACTTAATCGTTTCATTAGCTAAGCCATTGTAAAATCTCAAGATCTCCTTATATCGAAGGTTTGTGGTCATGGAATATAAAATCTCTAAACTATAGTCAAAATCTCAATAAGATCTTTTGGGGATAAGAATAGGCAAACATTTGGCAGAACCTAGATGAATCACTTGTATAATCTCTCTAAACCTTTATCTCTTACTTTTTATTATTTACTTTACTATTTTTTATTTTTTGCTGTTTGTTTTAGTCTAATATTAAAAATATTAAGACAATTCAACTTATAAGTAACAAAATCTTAAATTTAATCATGAATTTTAAATACCACAATTCACCCTCCCTCTTGTGCTTGACGTCACTTTTCCAAAAGTTAGTATTAGAGCCTAACTCCTGTTAAAGAGTAAATGTTCCATGAGGAAAAATGACTTCAAGCTACTAAATAAAAAAATCCCCATCCTTTAATAGAGAAATGTATAGTTTATGGAATGATAAAATGAAGCTTTTCATATAAGAGATTAAGCGTGGTATTTGGAAGGATATGAAGCAACGTCCCTTTGTTTCTACACATGATGTCGATGGTGTTCTAGTAAACAAACCTTAAAAGGATTGGACCAAAGATGTTAAAGAAAATATTCAACATGGTTTGAAAACAAAAATTTTCATCACTACTACTCTCGGTCTTGACGAATTATATTGAGTTTCTCAGAGTGAGACTGCAAAAGAAATATGGGATATCCTCCAAATTATCCATGAAGGAATTACTGAGTTAATGAGGGTAAGGTTGGGCACATTCACCCATGAGTATAAGATCTTCATAATGAAACTTAAAGAGAGCATAAATTAGATGTAAACACAATTTACACATATGAGAACGCTGGAAAAAAAACATTTTACAATGAGGAACTAGTTGTAAAAATTCATAAATGCCTAAACCGTAGCTGACAACCCAAAGTCATTGCAATTTGTGAATCTAAGTATTTAACGACTATGGACACACACACACACACACACACACACCCACACACATTTTGGTAAATTACAGAAGTAAGAGATGGAACTTAAAAGGCATGCCATAGATGAGGAAGGAGAAAAGCAAAAGCAAAAGCCAAGCACTTACAGCTGAAGAATCTGACTCTAATGGTGACATGTCTCTTATAGTAAATGTTTTAAAAATATTCCTAAGTCATGAGAAGAAATAAAAATAGAAACAAGAAAAGGATGAAGAGAAAGCTTCATTCATCCTAACATGCTACTTATGTGGAAAGAAAGAGCACATCATGCCATATTGTCCCTTAGCTAAAAAGGAAAATCAAAAGAAATCTAAGAAACCTTAGAAAAAAGGGAAAGAAAGCTTATGTTTCATGGGAAGACAATGACATGGAATCCTCAAATGATGAAAAGAATCCAACATCTATCTCATGGCTAATCATCAAAATGACAAGGTAACCTCCTACTTCTTTATCATGATCTCTTTTGCATTTGTATGAAACTAACAAAAGAAATAAGCAAACTGGATCAATTTGTTTCCATATCCAAGGATATTAGTTCCTCTCTTTAACTTAAAAATAAAAACCTTGAGAGTGAGATATAAATCCATAGAGAAAGACAAAATTATCTAGTTCAAAATTCTTTTAGTTCAAACAAAAAGGATGAACCTTGCAAGTGCAATGAATGCGATACTTTCAAAAATGAAATTTGGGATCTTCAAAACACACTTGTCAAGTTCACCAAAGGAAAAGATGACTTGAATTTTCTGTTATAAAATCAAAGAGCTTCTTACAACAAAGTCGATCTCGACTATGAACCCAATAATAATAGTAAAAACTTTAGTAACATTTGTAATGCTAAATCCATCTCTCATTGTAAAACCTTAAAATGCAACTAGTATAAAAAATAAGGTCATATATCCATGTTCATTTTAATTAGGAAAATCCATGAGAGAAAAGAAGGACATCATGTTTCATATTTTTACAAAAAAACATAATGAATGCAAAATTAAGAATTTATCTGCTTCATTAAATGTCTATGTCCCTAGTATAAAGACAAATTAAAAGATGTTTAAGATACTAACAATAAAAAACCCAAGATGATATGGGTATCTTAAGTTCGTACCTAAGCTATTATAACAACAATGCTTTACAGTCTCGAATATTAAATGGTACCTTGATATTGGCAGTTCAAAGCACATGGTCGGTGATAAAACCTTATTCTCCTCCTTCTTTCATACAAAATGAGGTTTTGTCTCTTATGGAGATAATCATAAAGGAAAAATTCTAGGTTTTGGCATCGTTGGTAAGTCCCCTAGTCCAACGATTGGGGAAGTTCTCTTGGTTAAAAGGTTAAAACATAATTTACTTAATATAAATCAATTATGTGACAAAGGTAACAATGTAACTTTTAACTCTTTTGGTTGCTGGGTTATAAAATCTAAATCAAATGAAACTATATTTATAAGCTCAAGAAGTGGAAATACCTACATAGTAAATTTAAACAAAATTCCTTCAAATGGTGTATGTATCAGTGAATTTATTTAATCAAAATATTTGTATTTTATTTAATTAGTTAGTATTTAGTGTGATTTTAATTAAATATGTATGGTGATTTGTATGTGCATATGGGGTATTGGTTGGGCGTAGTGAGGGCCTTGGTAGGGTACTAGAAGAATTAAAATAATTAGAATTATGAATGATAATTAAAATAAAATAGAAAAGAAGATTTTTTTAGTGGAAAAATAGGAAATTAGAGAATATGAAGGGAGTGGTGGAAGTTGTAACATAAGTTGGGCCTTAGTGAAACTTTTAAGATATTAAATAATTAGGTAAAAGATAAATAGTGGTTAGGAGAGTTTTGGAGAAAAATGAGTACGTGAAAACAAAATTGGAAGAAAACAGGAAAGGCAAGGCTAGGGCTTAAAGAGGAGAGAAGAACCTTGATTCAATTCTGAATTTTGCAAGTAATCTAAGGTAAGGGGGATTAGTCCAAATATGGTGTAGAATGCATGATTGGGTAAAGGGAAGTCCTTAATCCCATTAGGTTTTTCCCAAATTTTTATTTTGATGAATGATTGATGAATATGAATAAATTTATGTGATAGCATGAATTATGTGTTGTATTATATGAATTTAGTGTACTGATTTACCATGGAGATTAGGTGTTCTTGTTAGTGAAGATGGTATGAGTTGGTGTTTATATGTGTGTTATGATTTTGATGAATAAAACCTTGATTAATCAAAGAAAATGCATGTTAATTGTTAGATAAATGATGTATTTATGTTAGATATTATTTTCCCTAATTTTCTGATCGATTTGAGGGCCGGGAAGAGAAAATTAGAGTCATGAATTAAACTCCAATGGAAAAAACGTAGTTTTTGCCTTCTGGTTCAGGGTGACGAATGTCACCCTCATGACGACCAAGTCGTCATGGCCTTTGAGGCTTACGGGAGCCAGCTCCCTGACGGGTAGACCATCATGGCCACCAACCAGTTTTATGGGGCAAGTGTCATAAGGATGATAGGTGAGGTGGAGTGGGCAGCTGAAGGACGTCACCCTAGTAATGGGAAACCCGTCATGCTGCCAATATGAGTGTTGTTTGCTCAGTTGTTTGTAATTGAATTGTCGGTTTCGATTTTAAGGTTATGTTGTGATTATTCTACTATTTGACCACTATTTGAAGATATTTTGGTATTATTGATTATTGATTGTGGAATTAATCAATTTTTATTATGTTGTGCGTAATTGTGGTGGTTATATGGTGATAATTTTGGTAATAATGCATTATGTTTTAAATCATGCATCATGGTGTATGGACGTCGGTCCAGTTTTGGTGTGCTCTGGTCCGATGATGTGGATTCATGAGCGAGTAGCAGGTTCCAAATGGGATTCGGTGAATCATTACTACAGGTGTTAGTAGCAAATTGGTGTGCTCTAGTTCTAAGGAGGGAATTTAGGAGCGAGATGGTCTTGTGTTGTCCATAATGGTATTGCATGAATGTAGAGTCGTGGTATTGAGTACATTGCATCCATTGTTGCATATGTAATTAAATGATTATGTTATACTTGTGTAGTTTATTTGAATGAATTATTTTGAACTGACGTGAATGAGATGTGTGATTGTTGATGTTTGATTAGGCTACCCTTGCATACTTTTAGACCATTATATATTTCGAGTATATCTTCACCCCTTTGTTGTTTGTGTGGTTCTGTGCCCCTTCTTAGGGTATATACGAGCAGGTAATGAGTAGATTCTAGTAACTAAAGGATGGCGTTGAGGCTATTTTTCTTTTCTTGTTTTATGTGATATTTAGACTCTGTTGCTTTGATCTATAACATTGGGCGGGCGAATATTATGTTTTATTAATTGTTATTATTTATTACATTGTGGGTGCAAGTATTAGACTTGTAACTCGTTATGTTGTGTGTTGCAGATGTCGAAGGCATTATGTCGTAACCAAGTTTTATGATTAAAAGAAAATGTTATGAGATTTAATTATTTTTTGAGTTACCATATTTGATTTTTTCTGCTACGATGAGCCTATGTAAAGGCGAGCATGTGATGTTAGGTGTTTAAGTAATACATGTCTTATCTAACCCGTGTTATGGATCAAGTTTGTGTTGTGCTTTGCGTGACACCCTATGTGTATGGTTGTTTTTAAATGTGTATTATTTCATGTTGGGGTTGTTAGGGTGTTACATAATGGTATTAGAGCAGGTTTGTCCATCTGGCCAGGTTTTTATAATGTTGTTTGTTCCCTAGTATGCTACGAGTATGTCAACATTGTCGATGCTTCATTTCTTCTAATGTATGTTTGCTGGTGTGCAGAATGGTTGGAAGAAACGACTAAGCGATTGTTGATGCTTTGAAAGCAATGGCTCAGGCACTGCAGGGTCAGTAAAATCAGGGTGGTGATGAATTATGTGGATTAGGGAAGTTTCAGATCCGCCAACTTTTAAGGACATATATGATTTAGAAGGTGCACAGTCATGGCTCAAAGAGATTAAGAAGATTTTTTTTAGCGATGGCTTGCATTGAAGTTCAAAAGGCACAGTTTGGTACTCACATGTTGTTAGAAGATTGAAGACTAATGGGATAATACGTAACAGAGACTGGAGAGTGTTGGTACTGAGAATACTTAGGTTGTGTTCATAGCTCATTTCCTAGAGAAGTACTTTCTATAGGATGTACGCGGCAAGAAGGAAATCAAGTTCCTCGATCTAAATCAAGGAACTATGACAGTTGTTGAGTATGCTGCCAAGTGCGAAGGACTGGTGAAGTTTTGTCCACACTAAAATGGTGCGGATGATAAGAGGTCGAAGTGCATCAAGTTTGAAAGAGAATTATGTCTTGAGATTAAGCAAGGTATTGGTTATTAAGAGATTCACAGGTTTCATATGATGGTGAAAAAGTTTAGGATATATGATGAGGATAGCAGGGCTCGTTCTGCTCACTATAAGAGTATTAGTGAGAAGAAAAGGAAGAATCGGTATCACAGAAAGTTGTATATTGCTCCAGCTGACAGAGAGAAGCAGAAGGCTTCTGATGAGAAAAGGCCAATTAGGGGAGAGACTCTTGTTTTTATCAAGTGTTTCAAGTGTGGCGAGTTGGGCCACCGTGCTAATGAATGCAAGAATAAAGTTCTGAGGTGCTTCAAATGTGGAAAGACATGTCACCTTATTTCATACTACAAGAGTGATGGGCCGACTTGTTATAACTGTGGATAACAAGGTCACATTAGTACTAATTATCAAAAACCAAAGAAGCTGCATTCTGGAGGGAAAGTCTTTGTTTTATTAGGATCAGAGACTACTAGCTCTGACAGGTTGATTCGAGGTACATGCTTTATCAATGGTATTCCTCTGATTGCTATTATTTGTGAGTGTAAATTTACGTTAGATGTATTTTGTATGATATCAAAACTAGGATACTTTAGCGTTTATGTATATTGGACGGTATCCTCTGAGTCTTAACGAGCATCTTTGCATTAGAAGGAATAACATCATTTTGGAAATAGTTCAGAAATTATTTAGAAAAAATTTCATGCATTAAAAATGATTTAGAAAAGGTTTCATACATTAAAAACAAGTTTTTATGTGAAAAACATGTTTATAGGTTGGCATATACGAGCTTCAGGTTAACCTATGTAACTCATTTTTAAAGCATGTTTTATGTGTTTACTGCATAGGTTGGAACATGAACTTTACAGGTTAGCTCATAGGGTTTTCAAGTTGGCTCATGTACCATATTTTTAAAACATGTTTTATGCGCTGATTGCATAGGTTGGCACATGACCTTTACAGGTCGGCTCATACGGTTTTCAGGTCGACACATGTACTTCATTTTTTAAGCCTATAGGCTCTGTTAGATGTGCCGCCTCTACAGGTCAACACATAACCTGTACAGGTCGGCACATGACCTTTACAAGTAAGCTCAAAACTTACATAGGTCGACACATGCATCAACAATCTTGAAAATTTGCATTGTTTTCCAAACCTATTGCATTTGTTTTTGCTTCTAACTTGCACACACACACACACACACACACACACACACACAAACACACACACACACACACACACACACACACACACACACATATATACTTCATACATGCATCATTTATTTTTAACGATTTTGGTAAAATCATAAACGAAACCTGGAACATACAAAGAATCTTCTTAATCTTAAACCTTGATTTTATGCATACACATAAACAAAGTACGCACAATAATTCATTGTTTGGGTGTCGTCTAGAATCAAGTTGATAACGTCCAATTTAGCTTGTGGTACTGTAAATTGGGTTGAGATCTTTGGGGGATTTCAAATAAGAAAACCAAGGTGGGGATTTCCTTCAAGATCAATTAGGGATTTGAAGGTTTTGGAGAAGATTACTCAAGTTGGATTCGATCGAGTGAAGGCTTTGAAGAACGGTGGTTTTTACAAAGGAGTAATGTGAGACGGTGGATCATCTTAGTAAATCTTGGGTTACAACAATTCATAATTTGGATTAAATCGAGTGAAAGGTTCTAAGAACGAAAGGTTCTTGCAAAGGAGTAGCGTGAGACGGTGGTCATATTGGTATTGTTGGGTGAAAATAATTCTCAATTTAGATTGGATCGAGTGAAAGCTTTAAATAATGGAAATTCCTTGAAAAGGAGTAGCGTAAGACGGTGAACCAAATTGGCATTATTGGGTTACTTGATCAAGTTTGCTCAAGGGAAGAAAAAGAGTCAGAATCAACATCAAACTTAGGGTTTGTAGGGTGAGATTGCTACATTTCTCTTATATATGAATTTTGCAAAGTAACGTTAATTTCATTATCTCAATTCTAATTCGAATTGAGAGCAAACATACCCATGGCGAGGTTGATTGGCACTACTACGAAAAATCCATTTAATAACGGTTGGAAATGACATATAATGACGTGGAAGACGGCGTTGTTATGTAGATTGTCGTTGTAAGTTCGTTGTTTCTACAACGGTCTGGAAACCGTTGTTGAAAGGCAGGACGTGCGCCATATATCACAACGGCTATGATAATAAACCGTTGCGATACATACACTTAGGTTATGGGTTCGAAACCCATCAGTAGCGAATTTATATAAGACATAAATTACTTATGATATCGGTTATAATATATAACCGTTGTTGTAAGTACCCTAAGTTTATTATATTAAATGTAGATTGCTTGTTTTCCAAACACCTCACTAAATAAATATACATGGATTAAATTTGATGAAGATGTCTATAATCTGCAAATTAAACTATTTTTGAAAACCAACTTAAACAAACCAATGTTGTTTTCTGATTGCATTCGTCTCATTGTGCATTTCACGCTCTTTTACATATATTATGGTTTATTGATCTGACTCCTTCGATATATCGCTATCTTCGATTATAGTTAAATTTCCATAACAAGACATTGGATAATTTGCCTCATCTTTGATTTAACTATATTGGAAGACGGCGATGCATCTAAGGAGCCAGATCATTATACCATAATCTATATATAAAAGAACGTGAGATAAATGATGAGAGGCATGCAATCAGAAAACAACATTGGTTTGTTTAAGTTGGTTTTCAAATACAACTTAATTTGCAGATTATAAGTATCTATGTCAAATTAACTGAATGTATTTTAAGTGAGGGTTAGTGAAACAAACAATCTACATAGAATATAATAAACTCAAACAAAATTCTATACCAGATCCAGATATTATAAACTCATATAATACACTTGCTACCACCAGCAAACTTTAAGTGAGGGTTAGTTAAACAACCAATGTAAATAGAATATGATAAACTCAAACAACATTCTATACCAGATCCAGAAATTATAAACTGATATAATACGCTTTCTTCCACCAGCATCATCACCCTGTATCATCCCCTTAACCTAGAAGGAAACAAAGTAAACTTCAAAAATGAGCATCCTCAGTTGAAAACAAACCCTAAAACCATAATCTAGTGACGAGTAAAGAGAGGAACAGGAATAACGCACCTTTTAATGAAACTAATCGCGGAACAGGAATCAATTATGATGTTGAACTAGTTTGGGAAGCCATGAAAAAGAAATATAAGGAGGAAGAAGCTTACACAAAAGCTTCATACTTCTTATACTTCTTTTCATTGCTTCTAAAACTAGATAAAGTTTGCTTACACTGTTGTTTCTTCATTTACTAACATCTTGTTCGTGATGCTATGAAAAAAAAGTACAAGGTGGATGAAGTTTCCATCATAGCTTCATGCTTCTTATACATTTTTCCATAGCAACACAAACATTATGAAGTTTCCAAAGTATGGTCTTTGTTAAGGTAGTGAAAACGAATCTGAAAAAATGAGAACAATCAACAAAAACAACATGCAACAAACGAGATAATGGGAAATATCTAACAATAGATGGAAGAAGAAGAATACCTTAATGTATGAAGCACAAGATTCACGGCTAATGGTGAAAACGAAGAGAAAAAATGGGTTCTAGGGTTTCACTTTGAAAGCAACGGCGTTACTGTCAATTAAGTGAAATTTATTTCGCTTATATATGGGTAAACTATTTCACAACGGTTAACAATAACAACCGTATAGATATGTATTTATTTATTATAAATATATCACTACGGTTTACCAGAATAACCGTAGTGATAACCCTTTTATCTGTGAATTTTAAAATAAATAAAAATCGTATACATAGGTATTTATTTATTATAAATATATCACTACGGTTAACCAGAAGAACCGTAGTGATAACCCTTTTATTTATGAATTTTAAAATAAATAAAAAAGAAAAGGTGCGCCTTAACTTCTAATTTAATGCATCTGCAGTTTAAACATCAACAATGTAATTCACAATGCATCTGAGTTTAAACATCAACAATGTAATTCGAACCCTAATTCAACTATTACATTTCATAACAAAGTAAATATTAAACATAAAGGAGACCAAAAAACATAACATCTTGATATTTCCAGAAAATAACTCTGATTTCAGTTTGTTCTTAAAATTCTTGTTCTTTTTCTTTAAATCCTCATACATAACCTTCAGATAGCCCACAGCTCCCAACTCTGACTTCATAATGCTCTCATCGTCATTTCCATCTCTTTCTCCCACGTCTTCATCCCATATGAACAAATTACATGTTTCATCGCTCCTCCAAAATGGACATCTCCAAAAAAGCCTTCCTTTATTTTGTCCCTTCTTGCATTGATACGAAACCATACGACCATCACAACCACAAAAATTTCCAGATCGAGATTTTACACTGGAACAAGATGTAGAAACACCTTTGGATGATTTTGTCTTCAAATGTGACATTGTAACACCTTAAAGTAGAACACTTTGTTATTGTTGTTGTTGTCTTCTTCCCGACAATGGTGACGGTGTTGGTGTTAGGGTTGTTTCAATGAATAAATTGATATATATACTTGGTGTTTAAAATACATAAAAAGAAGCTTCAATTTGTAACAACGGTTTTGAGAAATATCCGTCGTGATATCCTTATTATTTTTTAGTTAAATATTAATAAAACTTAAAAAGGGAGCATTTACATCAAAGGGATAAACTATTTGAGGGCGGTGAGGTTCGAACCCATGATAGCTAGATTGTATCACCACGGTTTTCATAAAAACCGTTATTATACCCTTGAGATTTCTAATTAAAATAATGCGCGCGCATCCAATACACACTATAAGAACAGTGTATAGGATGCCCTTGTAAACCTGGTGTTGTTGTTTGGCCGTTTTGTAGTAGTGTGGGGAACTGCCTAAACAATTCCTTATGTACTCTCTCTCTCTCTCTCTCTCTCTCTCTCTCTCTCTCTCTCTCTCTCTCTCTCTCTCTCTCTCTCTATCTCTTTTACATTTCATTTACAAATTGTCGCGTTCATCGATTGTGTGATCAATACATTTGGTTAATTCTTTTGAAAACCGTTCGAAAAACTTTTTGTTGAGTTGATCACAATCTTTTAGACTATGGCTGGATTTTAAGATCAAAAAAATCGATTGCACACAAGGTGTTCGATAATTTGTCTGAATAGTATTTTTTATGTGATTTATCATTGGAAATAGTCTTTAATTTTAGCATAGCATTCGATTGGTTGTGGTTGATTGATTGTTGATCTAATTTGTGTTCATTATCATTGATTGGTTATTACATACTCATATTTGAGCTTTACTATAAAGGTTAGGTTTAGAAGAATCGATCTGAGTCTCTTCCTCTAGCCATTGTTATTTAAAACAGGTTTTGTAAAGAAAACTTTTATGGGGATCTATTCACCCCCTCTAGATAAGTCACCTTTGTCTAACAAGTGGTATTATGAGCTCCGGTTAATTTTATGCTTCAATATTCGCTTATTAGAAAATGGCTACCTAACCTAAAGGGGCGTACAATAGAGCGCCTATTTTTACCGGTGAAAACTATGGCTATTGGAAAGCTTGTATGCGTATCCATATTAACTCGGTTGATAAGGGTGTATGGGATGCCATCATCAATGGTCTTAATCGAATTACAATGACCAATTGTGAAGGTGTCATCGTACCAAAACGAGAAGCAAAATGGGATGATAATGATAAGAAATTATGCTCACATTATTGGAAGGCACAACATATTCTAATATCCGCACTTGGTATTAATGAATATTATTGTATCTCTCATTGCGAGACCACCAAAGCTATCTAAGATTAATACCTTAAATCAAGAGTTTGAACTATTTTTCATGAAGCATGGTGAAAACATTGCTAACATTCAAAAGAACTATTTGGCATATCCAATTTTAAAGTTGACCTTTGTAACTCATTTTAAAGAATGTTTTATGCTTTGACTGCATAGGTTGCCACATGACCTTTACAGGTCGGTTCATACGATTTTTAGGTCAGCTCATGTACCTTATTTTAAAGCCTCTTTTATGTGCTGAGTGCATGGTTTAAACATGACCTTTACAGGTCAGCTCATACGATTTTCATGTAGGCACATGTACTGCATTTTAAAGCGTGTAGTCTTTGTTAGATGTGCCACCTCTACAGGTCGACACATAACCTGTACAGGTCGGCACATGGCCTTTTCAGATCGGCACATGACTTACATAGGTCGACACATGCATCAAAAATCTTGAAAATTTGCATTATTTTTCATAACTATTCCATTCCTTTTTGCTTCTAACTATCACATATATATATACTTCATACATGCATCATTTATTTTTAATGATTTTTGTTAAATCATAAACGAAACTTGGAAGATACAAAGAGTCTTCTTCATCTTCAACCTTGATTTTATGCATACCACAAACAAATTACACATAATCATTCAATGTTTGGGTTCCATCTAGAATCAAGTTGAAAACGTCCAATTTAGCTTGTGGTATTGTAAATTGGATTGCAATCTTTGGGGGTTTCAAATAACAAAACCAAGTTGGAGTTTTTCTTAGAGATCAATTAGGGATTTTAAGGCTTTGGACAAAATTACTCAAGTTGGATACGATTGAGTGAAGGCTTTGAAGAACGGTGGTTTCTTACAAAGGAGTAGCGTGATATGGTGGATCATATTGGTAAATCCTGGGTTACAACAGTTCGTAATTTGGTTTCGATCGAGTGAAAGCTTTGAAGAATGGAAGATTCTTGCAAAGGAGTAACGAGAGATGATGGATCATATTGGCACTATTGGGTGACAATAATCCATAATTTAGATTTGATCAAGTGAAAGATTTGAAGAATGGAAGGTTATTACAAAGGAGTAGCGTGATACGGTGAATCAAATTGGCATTGTTGGGTTACTTGATCAAGTTTTATCAAGGGAATAGAAAGTGTCAGAATCAACATTAAACTTAGGGTTTGTATGTTTGCATTTCTCTTGTATATGCATTTTTCAAAGTAAAGTTAGTTTCATTATCTCAATTTGAATTTGAATTGAGGGCAGACATACCTATAGCGAGGTCGATTGGGGAACTTCCTAAACAAATCCTTATGTGCTCTATATCTCTCTATCTCTTTTACATTTCATTTTCAAATTGTTGTGTTCATCGATTATGTGATCAATATGTATGGTTAATTCTTTTGAAAACCATTCAAAAAAACATTTTGTTGAGTTGATCACAATCCTTTAGATTGTGGTTGGATTTTAAAATCAACAAAACCATATAAACTTCCAAACAAAATCGATTGCACACAAGATGTTCGATAATTTGTATTAATAGTATTTTTATGTGATTTATCATTGGAAATAGTCTCTACTTTTAGCATAGAATTCAATTGGTTATGGTGGATTGATTGTTGATTTAATTAGTGTTCATTATCATTGATTGGTTTTCATATACATATATCCGAGCTTTTCGATATTGGTTCAGTTTAGACGAATCTATCCGAGTCTCTTCTGCTAGCCATAGTTTTTTAAAACAGTTTTTCTAAAGTAAAATTTTTGGTGATCTATTCACCCCCCCCCCCCTCTAGATAAGTCGCCTTTGTCTAACATTATTGACATGGGTGCAATGCACTCGTTCATTTCTCTTGATTGTGCTGAGAGGTTGAATTTAGAATTCCCTTCTATGGTTAGGAGTATGATTATTGATACTCTAGCTCTGGGTCCAGTAACTACTTCGTGGGTTTGTTTGAATTGTTCGCTGACTGTCTTCGGTAAGAATTTTGGGATGGATCTAGTCTGTCTATCATTGAAAAAACTCTATGTTATCCTTGGAATGAACTAGTTAGAGTCCAACCATGTTTATATCAACTGTTATGACAAGATAATATCATTTCTAGAGTTTGTCAAAGATGAAGATTATTTTGTGTCTGCTAAGCATCTTTGAAGGATGGTGCTTAGGTATTTATGATATTAGCTTTTATGAAGGCTGAAAGCAAAGCTGTGACTGGTGACTTACCTATGGTGTGTGATTTCCTGGATGTTTTCCAAGATGATATTAGTGATTTTCTGCCAGAGCGCGAGGTTGAGTTTATCATAGACTTAGTACCTGGGACTAGTCATGTGTCGATGGTTCCATATATAATTTTGCTTCAGAGTTGAGTGTACTGAAGTAACAATTGGAAGAGTTGCTTGAGAAGAAGTGTGTTCGACTGAGTGTTTCACCGTGGGGAGCTTCGGTGTTATTAGTCAAGAATAAGGATGGTAGCATAAGGTTGTGTGTTGACTATCGACAGTTGAATAAAGTTACAATCAAGAACAAGTATCCTCTTCCTAGAATCAACGATATGATGGATCAGTTGGTTGGTGCTTGCATATTCAGTATGATTGATTTGCTGCCAGGTTATCATCAGATTCGTGTGAAGCCGAAAGATATTCCAAAGACTGCATTCAGGACGATATATGGTCACTATGAGTATTCTATGATGTTGTTTGGTGTGTCTAATGCGCCTGGAGTGTTCACATAGTAAACAAATAAAATATTCCATCTGTACTTAGATCAGTTTGTTGTTGTGTTCATCAACGACGTTTTATTTTATTCAAAAACTAATGAAGAACATGTGGAACATCTGAGAGTTGTGTTAAAAACTTTGAAAGAGAAAAAGTTGTATGCAAAGTTATCCAAGTTTGAATTATGGTTACGAGAAGTGAGTTTCCTTGGTCATGTAATTTCTAGAGGTGGTATTGTTGTTGATCCGTCGAAGATCGACGCAGTGCTGCAATGGGAGACTTTGAAGTCGATTACATAGATCAAAAGTTTTCTTGGTTTGGTTGGTTACTACAGGAGGTTTATTAAAGGCTTTTCGAAGTTATAATTTCCTTTAACTCAGTTTAATCGAAAGGGTCAAGCTTATGTTTGGGGTTTGCATTGTGAGGAGAGTTTTCAAGAATTCAAGAGGATGTTAATGTCTGCTCCAGTTTTGATTTTGCCGAGTCCAAGTGATTTATATATTGTGTATAGTGATGGTACCAAGATGGTTTTGGGTGGTATGTCGATGCATAATGTTCAGGTTATGGTTTATGCTTCTCGACAATTGAAAGTTCGTGAGAGGAATTATCCTATGCATGATCTAGAGTTGGTAGTCGTGGTGTTTGTGTTAAAGATTTGAGACATTATCTGTTTGGTTCCAGATTTGAAGTGTTTAGTGACCATAATAGTCTGAAGTATTTGTTTGATCAGAAAGAGTAGAATCTGAGACAGAGGAGATGGCTCAAATTTCTAAAGGATTATGATTTTGGTTCTAGTTACCATATGGGTAAAGCCAATGTTGTCGTTGATGCATTGAGTAGGAATTCGTTGCATATGTTGATGTTAATGGTTCGAGAATTGGAATTGATCGAGAAATTTAGAGATATAAGTTTGGTGTGTGAAGAGACTCCTAAAAATGTGAAGTTAGGTATGTTGAAGGTAACCGGTGGTATTCTTGAAGAAATCAGAGAAGGTCAGAAAGTCAATTTGGGATTGGTGGACCGACTAGTGTTAATCAATCAAGGTAATGAGGTGATTTCAGAATCGATGAAAATGGTGTGATGAGATTCAGAGATAGGGTTTGTGTACCAGATGTGCTAGAATTTAAGAAGAGTATTTTTGAGAAAGTTCATAGAAGTGGTCTGAGTATTCATCCTAGTGCCCCTAAGATGTACCAAGATTTGAATAGAATGTTTTGGTGGCCAAGAATGAAGAAGGAAGTAGATGAGTTTGTTTATGCTTATTTGACTTGTCAGAAGTTGAAGATTGAACATTAGAAGCCGTTGGGTCTGATGCAACCATTGAGTATTCTGGAGTGGAAATGGGACAAAATTTCCCTGGATTTTCTAACAATTTTGCCAAAGACGACAAGGGGATGTGGTTCCATTTTTGTTATTGTTGATATACTGACTAAATCGACTCTGGAATGTCTAGCTACCAAGAGGGGTGGGATGATTATAGGCAATTGAGTGGGCTTTTCTACTTTCTTTATGTGTGTGTTTTGTTTCTTGGGGTTTTGATTTCTTTATTCATATGCATGTGGCGTTTATTACAGAACCCCTGAGTATTTTTGTTGGGCCTTCGATCTGTTTGGTTGTACACCAGACCCGTCATTACCTTTCACGGACACAAAGAAAAAATATATTTCAGAAGGGTGTTTTTTAAATTAAATGGAGATATCATAGCATATTGTGGTAAGGTAATTAATTATACAAAGAGACAATAACATAATAAGGATGTAAAATAACAAAGTGGGCCTACCACCACTTATTTTCCTCATGTTTATAGCTTGTTGATTCACTCATTCTTGCTTACTTTTCCGACATGACCAGTTCTAAATGTGGAGGCCGAATGTTCATGCTCATTAGCTACCTAATGAGGGAAGCTACATTGATCTCCATTGCCTTGCACTCTCATTCCTTTTGATCTTGTTATAATTCCTAGTAGATCATCATTAACCCTGCAAGGTCAAGATTGATTGTTACTCGGCTCACCATGAAAATCATGGAATTTTAACTTAAGGTGGACTAGGGAAGCCACAACGTCTAGAGCTGCCACAAATGGTTTATCTAGTATGAAATTATAGACTCTATTACAGGGAACCACAAAAATTTGCGAGTCCACGGCCCTAACGTATTTTCCTTGTCACACATATATCATTAATTTAATGTATCCCCAAAGACGAGTTGTCGTGCTGTTGAACGCTTGCAAGTATGGCCCTTCATTAGCCACATATTTTCTTTCTTGAACCCCGTCTTCTTAAACATAAATGAATACATTATGTCGAAGGAGATTCTGCCATTGATCAATATCTAAGATACGTCAATGTGGTTAATGTGGTAGTTATGACCAGATGGAAGAAATCATTCGGGATTACCCCTACTTTCTCTTTATCCCAAAATCCCGGTATTGGTCTATCTATGGTCTTGGTCGAGGTTCTCTCGTATTTCTTATAAACGACCATGAGTTTTGAAATATTCCTCTTTATCATCCCCATTGACGGAACATTTACCTAGGGTGTACCCTCGCTAATTGTTGCAATATGTTGGCGTTTTTCCTTACTCTCCCTCTTTTCTTCACTGTTGTCTTCTTCACCGTTAGTTATGATATCAACCACCTTAGATAGGTACTTTCTCTATGGAGACCCTTCTCGATCCCTCTTGCCCTTATAGTATATTCAGATAAATAACCTCTTTTTATCAAACCTTTTATTATATCCTTTAGTTGGAAGCAGTCATTTGTGGCGTGGTTGGGGATCTAGTGATAACAGTAATACTTCATTTTGTCAGTTTTGGAGGATTCTCTAACTGGAATGGAGTTTTTGCTTCTGGCTTCTGAAATTCAGTGTTATCACACTCTTGATATATTTTCTCCTAGGAAGTGTTTAAGGGAGTATACTTGTCATACAGACTGTAGATCACGGGGTCAGACTCTTCGCTTCGCCGATTAGTTTCCTTCCCCGATGGTCGGTTACCGCATATGTTGTTGCTTAGCTATCTCCCAGGTCAATGTGTTTTTCTTCAAGGTTAATGAAAGGTTATTCCCTGTTCAACAACTCCTTCAAACTATGGGCCTCCCTGTACCATAACTTCTCCATGAAAAACCTCTCCTACTTCAATCTGTTCTAAAAAATTTAGTACTTAAGGCTCTCGTTAGAGCCTCCCAATTTTACAAGCACCACTTGAGGCTCTCGTTGGAGCCTCATAGTTAAGGATCTCAATGTACGACTGCAAACTCTTCTTTTTCCCTTGTGTTATCTCGTTCATAGCAATTATTTTCACCAGTTGACTTTTCCAAGCCATGAAATAAGCGGTGAAGTTCTAGCATAGATTGGTCCACGACTCGACACTCCCGTTTGATAGATCTTTAAACCATGGATTAGATGATCATGTTAGTGCTAGTGCAAAGAGTTTGCACTTTGCTTCCTGATCGAAGTGGTATTAATTCAAGTGGTCATCAACATGCTGCACATGTTTGTCAGGATCCTCGTTTTCATCATACTCCTTCGTCTTATGAGGTTATTCTAAAAAAATTGGTGTCCAACTGTTAATAATACAAGCTCAAAAAGGGTGTATCTGCTGGTTTTTCACTGAAGGTTTCTTTACTTTTTTCTCAGGGGAACATGATTACCTCAGCCACCTCTGGACCGTGAGAAGGAGCCTGATGTCTATGGCTCTTTTGATGATTCTAAGATGTTTGAGTGGCATCCCAACGGGATATTGTTGGCTCAATGAATATTGCATAACTCATTCGAGAGGTGGTTTCTTGCACCGTGTTACCTTTGAGATTCGAGTTGTGCAGGCTTTCTTCGACATGATGCAACCTTTCTTTTATTGTTTGCGAGTTTTGTTGTCGAACCATGTTAAACATGTTACTCAGTAGTTCTTTGGCACCTTGCACGGTGAGGATGACTTGTAATAATTGGAATCAAGCAATTTCTCAAGTCTTTATACCACACGTGAATGTCAGTTCACCTTGTTGGAACTACAAAGCACATCCTACGAGCCGAAAAAGTTGAGCAGGATCTAGATGTAGTGAAGTGTTCGTGATGACTTGATCTGAACTGCTTTGAGGAAGAGGTGGAGGATGTTTTCTAGCTTGAGCAGCAGCGACTGTCTCACGTAGAGCAGTGCAGCAAGTGCATTTATAACCTTTCGTTGTTTAAAGATCTAGAGGTTAGAGATTTGAAAAGGTGATAACCAGAGTTGATCTGCAGTCATAATAGATCAAGAAAAGAGGATTTATGGTTTGAATTCAAGAAATTTGAATTGTTAGGTTTAGAAGCTTTGATTCCTCAATCGAGAGGTGAGTATCCAATTGTAGAAAACGCGATAATCATATATCGTTTCCCATAGACGACGTCATTGTTTCGCTAAGGAACTAGAATTGACAAAAGATTAGAGGTTGTGAGATATAATAGTTTACTTGAGCTTCTGGTACGGTGAATGAAGGGATGACCTGCAAAGCTAATACTCCAATACTCAAGTCAGTATGTGAATCAAATGAGTGAATGAAGTTTGAATTTAAATTGTACTTGGAAAATGGCATGCCTCCTCTTTATATAGTATAGTGGTTATAACAACTTGCTAATCATCAGGTGTAGAATGCGGGGAACCTTTGGATGAATCATGGATCTAAATCGTCTGCAATTTTACCCAAGATAATACTCCTACCTCGCAAGTGACTTGGTGGTTTGTTTCACTCTCTATGTCACGGTTGTTGGGCCTTTTTTATGGCACAAAACAGTTCTCTTTGGAATTATATTTATTCTTTGGTGCATTATTCTTTGTTCTTGAAAATAACTAAAAATGTTTAAAAAATAATACCTTATTCATCATATTTGAGATAAAACTTCATTATTACCATAGTAAGTAATTACGATTAGAGGTAGTGTCACCCTTTTACAAGTACAATCAGACCCTTAGCCTAATACTTTAAAATTTTGAAGGTATTAAAACTTTATTTTACTCTTTCTATTTAGACATTCCTATTTGTTTTTTATCTTTTGATTTAAGGGCCCAATCCACTCTTTGTTCATATCCCCCTCTACAGGAAATTAAGGAAACATAAGTGGAGAAATAAAAAAAAGAGGTAATGAAAAGAAACATGCCCTTATAAGGTTTATATTAGTTTCAAGTTGTAGTTTGATGTTATTGATTATAACATGACTCCTTTTGATGTTATTTATAAAAATGTATATTTTTCATGTTATTAATGTTATTTACAATTCAAATAAAAGATGACACATTTTGAATTTTTTGTGTTTCTTTTTATTAGGGGGCTAATTTTTTAAAATAAGAATAAATCCTGCAAATTGTTTGAGACGACCTTGACTAGAACCATGTTTTATTTTTCATCCTCTTCATTAGATGATGCATAAGAAGCATCCCATATTTCCATGAAAGGATTTCTTATTTCTTTGGATGCACCTCTTCTTAATTACTCTTTTTTTTTTCTTTTGGGCATTACTTCTCCCACCCTAAGTGGTCGAGAAGCACCCTATGGAAATCATAAAATTCCCTTACGAATCTGGAAGTGTATTTTCGGACGCACCCATTTACACAAAATTCATGCGTAAATGAGTCACACCTCTCTCGACTACTATAGAATATACATTTCACAACGGTTGGGAGAAGGATTTCACCATAGATGGTGGCCCATGGTAAAAAAAGGGTGTGGTTGTATGTGCTCTCTTTACCACTATAGGCTAGTAGCCATGGTAAAAACACAATAGTGCGTAATATACCACTACGGTTGTATAAAACAACCATAGTAAAAGTCTGAGGTTAGGGTTTTGATACCCAGCATATGGAATTTTGCAGATTCTAATTGCGGTGATATGCTTACTTGAGTTTATTATAACTTATGTGGAATGCTTATTTCACCAACTTTTCACTAAACATATAATCTTTCAATCTGATTTAGAATTCAATAATATGACAAATTAAGTTATATTAGATGAGCAAGTTACAATAATCAATGTTGTACAAGCTATATACAACCCATTATTCGCATTTTTCTCTTTAACGATTAAAATTTATTTTAATGCTTCTAATTATTCTACAAACACTTCCATCACCTCTCATTTATTTCGCAAAATATTATTTACTTTGTATACATAATTAGAGGGGAAGGAAGTGATAGCAATAGAATAAGAATCATTGAATCAAGTTCTATCAGTTAAAGAGCAAGACACGAATAATAGGCTGCAAAAAGCTCATAAAACATTGATAAGTGCAAGTTATTTTCTAATATAACTTAATATCTCATATTATAATTTTCTAATACAATTCAAAAGGTTATATATTTAGTAATCGGGTGGAAAACACTCAAATCACATACGATATAATAAACTCATCTTCTATGACAAGTTGACTGAAAGTAATGTAAGTTGCAATGTACAAGGTATAACAACAAAAATAACAAAAACATCAACAATAACACAAATATTTACAACATACCTCAACAAAAATATCAACAATAACACAAACATTTACAACATACCTCAACAAAAACATATACAATAACACAACATCAAAAAAAGAAAAACTTACCATAAAAAAACAACAAGATACCTCAACAAAAAGATCAAATATTCAACATAAAGATATAGAATAACACAAACAACAACATTTATCAACAAAAACATCAATATACCTAAACAATAACATTCACAATAACACAAACAACAACATATATGAGCTAAACAAAAACATCAATATATCTGAAAAATAACATTCAAAATAACACAAACAACTACAAATGAGTTATACAAAAACGACAATATACCTCAACAAAAACATGAACATATATCCCAACAAAAACATCAAAAATATCACAACTCATAACATAAAAAGGCGAAAACCTCTCACGTACCTGAAATGTGAAGAGGAAGTAAAAAAAATGAGTTTGGTGTTTTCGTCTTGCATGTTGTGTAACATATTTCCTTGATCCATACGAGTTGGAGAAGATATGTTGGAGTTTTGTTAAGAAATTGTGTGCAAACATTAATGGAGATTAGGATAAGGCGTGAGAGATATGTTTGGGTTTTGTTTTATGAGAGAGACAGTTGTTCTATACAGAAACGATAGAACTTTTGCTTATATATAGGGAATACTTTTCACCACGGTTGATAAAAACGATCGTGATGAAATGTCGGTATGTTTCACAGCGGTTTCTATTTTAGACTGTGGAGAAATGTATTTTAATTTTAATATAAATATAAGATTATAAGTCACATGTCTATTTTGTAACCAAAGAAAGGAAAATTGCTAGTGTTAGGATTCGAAGTCTATCACTCCATGCACTTTTCACTACAGTTGTTAGGTTTGACCGTGGTGAAATGCCTTTTGGTAAATAACAAAAAAGCGCCTAATAATGAGTTATTACTATGATTGAATAAATGACCATAGTAAGATGATGTTACGAAATGTATATTTTATAGTTTTTTTTTTTTTTTTGCTAAAAACTAGTCTGAAGTTGTACTGCTATATTCGCCCTATATGCACCTCATTCATTCCAAATTAAGATACCCTTATTTTGACATAATTTTTTTCTAGAGATGTATCTCCATAGTAAAATACGGATATACACTTTCGTATTCATCCTATAAGTAGTAAATTTTGACATTTTTAAGAAACACACCGATGTATTGTAACTATATTATTATGATAAATTATTTATAAATTAAACTATACACTTATCAAATAAGAAGAAAATGTCATATATAAATGAATCAATACATAATCCATAATGTTGTCAAAATAATAAAATAACAAACGATAATACTATCCATAATCCCTAATACAAATACAATATTACTACGTATGTCAGGCCCTCTTATTCCTTCGATGCCTTATGTATTACAACGCCGTTCGTGCCTCAATGAGAATGGAATCTACAATGGTCCTTCCATAAGTGCCTTACAAAAAGTCTCATCTGTTTATACCTTACTCGCAAGATCCTAGCCTGCTCCTCCTCTAATATCTCCTAATGAGATGACCTAAGTGACCCTCCCTCAACATTTAGCGTCATGTAAGGATGTGACACTCTGAAATACCATTGAACGTAGCCGAATGCACTACTCCATTATCTGGGAGCTACAATACCTCGTGCTTCATCTGGTACCAGGTGATAAAGGAAATCAGCATCACTATTACGAAAAACCCATTTAACAGCGGTTGGAAAAGATATATAATGATGCGGGCACAGGCGTTGTTATGTAGAGTGTCGTTGTATATATGATACTTACAATCACGACCCAGAAAGCGTTGTAATAAATTGGAAAGCGTGCTACCTATAATGACGGTTATTTTAAATACCCATTGTTGTATGTCTTTTAATAAAATAAAATAAATGCAGCATTAGAACTACCTATAATGACGGTTATTTTAAAGAACCATTGTTGTATACTACCTATAATGACGGTTATTTTAAATACCTGTTGTTGTATGTCTTTTAATAAAATTAAAAAAATTATAGCATTAGAATAAGAACAACAGCAAGAACAAGAACAGCAGCAAGAACAACAAGAACATCAAGAACAACAATAAGAGTAACAACAACAACAACAACAACATCAATAACAAAAACAACAATAACAACAACGGTTGGAACAAGAACAACAACAAGAACAACAACAACAACAACAACAATAATAACAATAACAACAACAACAACAACAACAACAACAACAACAACAACAATAAAAAAGAACAAGAAGAACAACAATAAAAAAAGAACAACAAGAACAACAATAATTAAAAAAGAACACCAACAACTAACATTGCTAACTCGAGTTCTGAAATTTAGTTTAGTGGAGAAATAGAGTATCATAAATGAAAGATGATGTTTGGAGGTTGAACCCATGACAAGACGCTACCTATAATGACGGTTGTTTTTAAATACTCATGGTGAAAGGTCTGTCAGCATTTAAAAAAAAATAAGTAAAAAACGCTACCTATAATGACGGTTGTTTAAATACCTGTGGTGAAAAGTTTGTTAGCAATTTGAAAAAATATGAAAGAAGTAACATGATTAAAATAAATTTAGAAAAAACTGAAAACAAGAAATATAATCTAATTAGGTAAAATAAGAATTTTGAGATTTTTTTTGAAATTTTTTGAGACTATGAAAATAGTAAAAAAATCATTAAAAATAGAAAAAAAAAATTTGGGGTTCTGAGGAGACGATTTTTCTGCTTCAGATGCACGAAATAGATCTCAAAAAGGAGACAATTTTCCCTAAAACCAATTTTTTAAAGAGCATGGCCTAAAACTAAACTATAGGCTATAATGACGGTTGAAAACATACACGTTGTGAAAGGCTGGCAACATTTTGAAAAAATATGTAAAAAAAAAACATAAATGCTGGTGCTGGGACTTAAACCCATGACCAGACGCTACCTATAATGACGGTTTTTTAAATACCCGTGGTGAAAGGCCTCACATTTCACCACGGTTGAAATTTTAACCGTCATTAAAAGCATTTTAATAAGATTTAAAAAACGCGCACATCTATTACAACAGTGTATAGGCAAACCGTTGTAAACCTGACGTTGTTGTTTGTGCGTTTTGTAGTAGTGCATACATGACACTACATTGTTTCAGATCATATAGTTGGAGGAACAGATTTAAAGGAATCTATTGGAACAAAATGTATATACCTGAATTGGTGTATGATTCACTCTGGCATATATGTGAATAGATCATACGTGACCCATAAACCACCATCTAAAATAAAAGGTTATGCCATAAAACAATGCGTCTGACGTCGTAAGATTGAAAGCAACTCTTATAATTTTTATTTTTTTTCAAGAGTGTGGGAGCTAGAATGAGAAAAGTAACTCATTTTCTTTTTGTCTATGTAGTCTCTAAAAGCCCATAAAAGTTATACGAGCTCATTTCTCTTTTGATCCACATAGACGCTATCTTACATATAAGAAATTAGATGCCTAGGGAAAAGACCAAAATGTCCCTCTGCGTCCTCAGCCCTCCACGTTGCATTTGGGTATTCCTACACGTGGCTGGTTTTTCCCTAAACGTTGTTGGTCTGGCTGTTATTGCAATTGCACCGCCCTCACCTTTCCCAAGCAAGCTTCTAATCTCCCATACCTTTCTCTCAGCTCCCTGTTTTCAACTTTATTCCACTTTTACTCTTCCACTTCCTCTTCTCCGTCTTTCTTTCCTCTCCACCATCTCTTTCACCATTTGTCTCAAACTCTCTATTTTATTGTATTATATGTTAGGGTTTATTAACAAAAGCTTTCTCTTTTTTCTGCTTGATAATGTTACTGTTTTTTTCCTTCAGGTTTGGCTTCGATTTGAAACGGCTTTGGTGGATCTGATATTGGAACAATCAGATCTGAAATTGAATGGTATGTAAACTTTATGCGGAGTGTTTATGGTTCAATTTATGCCTTTTTAATTTATGGGTTCATTTTATACTTTTTAATTTTATGAGTTCAATTTATGCATTTTGATTTTAATGGTTCAATTTATGTGTTGATTTTATGGGTTTGATGGTT
Organism: Lathyrus tuberosus; assembly: GCA_022829125.1. Taxonomy (NCBI): domain Eukaryota; kingdom Viridiplantae; phylum Streptophyta; class Magnoliopsida; order Fabales; family Fabaceae; genus Lathyrus; species Lathyrus tuberosus. The sequence goes on from JALAZF010000841.1 coordinate 1,251,362, forward strand.
CTTCTAACATTTTGATTTTTTGCTCTTAGTTTGATATTTTGTTTTATTCTTTCATTTCATGATAACAAATTGGAAATCTACAAATGGATTGGAAATCTAAAGTGATTTGTTTAATATAATTTCAGTTTTTTTTTTGTTTGATAAGGTATGGCCTAAAGTGATTTGCTTGATATAATTTTAGCTTTTTTTTTAATCAAAAAATGAACAATTATTGAGTGGTGTTTATCTTTTTCTTCTTGTCTCAATTTTTCAGACACAATCAACATGGAAGGTGGCAGGCTCGAATGGGAAGGGTTACGAGAAACAAAGACTTGTATCTTGGTACATTTAGTAAGTTTTATACGGATTATAGCATCTGATTTGCATAGTTCTGAACTTGCTCACCTTCATATTCAACTTTTGAACATATCTTATTTGCTTTTCTTGATATTATTCTTAGGATGTAAAGTGTGTTTGTTTTGTTTGGCCTTCAAAAACTTGCAGAGAGTCTGTTCGACGAAGTGTCATGTGACATCAGTGCCTTAATCTATCTCGTCATATCCAGAGACATCGTCTGCGCTTATTGGTAAAACCTTTTTGCTCCTTACTTCACTGATTTGTTTTTATATGAAGTAATTTGCTCCTTACTTCGCTAATTTGTATTTATATGAAGTTATTTTAATGTCATACTCCATTTACTTAGTGCAGCCACTCCTCGCCCTTTTGGCATAATGGGAGTTTTAATTACAGGTCCGACAACAGTTAAGTTTTAATTAAACTTGAACAATCAATTGTTTTTTTGAAAAGCATTGGAGAATTTATATCACTTTTTGATTCACAAGAAAAGAAAATATTAGAGTTGAAGATAATAGGATTATATGTTTCAACAACAAGGATATTTTATAGACAACTCAATTGAATCATATTCTGGTCTTGGTGCATCATCATAATCTGCTTATGATACTGCAGTGCTGATTGTTTTTTCTCTAAACAGTCATTCAGAAATAAATTAGCTCTTCAAAATATTTATTTAATGTTATTACATTTGGTTATGTAACATTTGTTTGATTAATACTCCATTTTTTAGTGAACTATGCTCATTTATCTGTTTCTGTGTTTATCGAGTTTGTATACGTAGTGTTGTTTACTTGCTGCTGATTCTGATTTATTGAGTTGATTAGAGTTTAGTTGCTTACTGTTGCAATGCAAAACTTGGTGTTAGCTAATTTTAGTATTATTTTCTACAAGCTTAGTTTGTATTTGAACATTTTTCTTATTTATAACTGTGTGACATGTAAACACTGATTATTTATTGGTGTTTGAATGTATTTCAATTTGAGGATATTTATTTTGCTATTGTAGGTCGGTTCTACGCATTTGAGAGAGCTCATAGGTTGGACCCGACTTCAAGTGGTCGTGATGTTCAGCAATTTAAAACCGCTTTTCTTCAACGTTTAGAAAGAGTAAGCAATAACATGTTTTCATTGGATAAGATATAATTTCTGACATTATTTTTTCAAATAATGTGTCATGGTTTTACTCTTTTCCTCCATAAAAGTGATAAACTAGGTAACACTTGTATTTTATTTTAGGAGGAAAGTTTTGATAGTGTCATTTATGCTTTATTTTTTTGTTAAAAACTTTTCTTATGTTTCAGTAGTTTCTATTGATATTGTTAGACTGTTGCTGATTTCATCCTGAACGTTTAAGGAATGCTCTATTCGGAAAATTTTATTTACCGACCTTTTTTTTTCCTGATATCATGCTATACATAATGAATGTGAATGATTTCCCCTAAGAAGATTTAGTGTTGGTAATGCCTAAGTACTTATTTAGAACATTTCCTTTATGATATGGATGTCTTTTATCATTTTATTCTATATTTCTTAGGAAAATGATCCAACATTGCAAGGAAGGATAAAGAAAAGTGATGCCCGTGAGATGCAGAGTTTCTATCAGCATTACTACAAAAAATATATCCAAGCTTTACAAAATGCTGCTGATAAGGCTGATCGGTATGGTGTTTATGCGGAGTGCAATGTGATTTGTTATGTGCCTTTTTTGTGATGTGACTAGCAGTGAGTTTCTATTCTTACTTTCAGAGCACAACTAATCGAAGCATATCAGACTGCTAATGTTCTTTTTGAGGTTTTGAAAGCTGTTAATATGACACAATCTATGGAAGTTGACCGTGAGGTAATTTTCCCCTGTTGAATCTTTTTATGCGAACATTCCTTCGTAAATTAATTCATTATTCTTGAATTTTTTTCTCTACAAATTTAATTTTCACCTGCCTTTGTATTCATGAGTCATGATTGATTTTCCATTGGCATTGCAACAGATTTTGGAGACTCAAGATAAAGTTGCTGAAAAAACAGAGATCTTAGTTCCTTTCAATATTCTTCCTCTTGATCCCGATAGTGTAAATCAGGCGATAATGAGATTTTCGGAGGTAGGGTCCGTAGTTTCATATATGTAGATAATTATTATCCCCATATGCTTTTGTTCAACTCTTAGTGAAAGTTATCCACCCATCTTTTCAGATCCAAGCTGCTGTATGTGCTCTTCGTAACACAAAGGGTCTTGCCTGGCCAAAGGACTACAAGAAAGAAAAGATGAAGACATTCTGGATTAGCTTGGGGCAATGTATGGGTTTCAAGTAAATTACAATCTGATGTTTTTGCACATCATGACTTATGTGTTACTAACAAATTCGGTTGGACTTTTTGCCACCTCTTGTACAAAATACAGAAGCACAATGTGGCAAATCAGAGAAAGCATTTGATCTTATTGCTTGCAAATGTACACATAAGACAATTTCCCAAGCCTGATCAACAACCAAAGGTGAGGTTTAATTGGATAGTTTATACAATGCTTCTTCGCTTCTTTGAAAGCAAAAGGGCTATTATGAAGTTTATCCTGTATACTTATAAGCAAGGCTTTTCTGGATTTCCTGCAGTTTTAAGTCAGTCTCAAGCTAAGCTCATTGCAGGTATTTTACAGCTTAACCATAGCAAGATCAATCACATTATGTACAAAGCATGGTATAATACTTTTGGAAGAAGTTTTAATAAAATTCTCTTCATGTCTGCATTTTTAGTGCTTTCTGATGTGTGATCCTGCATTTTTTGACAGTTTTAATTAATGATACCAATTATTTTGATTAATAGAATGATAACTAACACCATTAATTTGTGGTTTTTGGTTTCTATACTATTTTTTTATCTCAATGGGATGGTAATGCCAGCATGAAGAAGTCTGAAAGTGGAGAAATGAGGAAGGTTCAAAAGTGGATCATCTTGGTGGAAGGATTTGGTGAATTCTGAGGTTGGGGTATATAACTCGGTTGGCATTCCTTTTTGGAGTGGCCGCTGGACTGGTGAAAGATTCTCTATTCTATTCTTACTGAGTTATCTTAAGGGAGCTTCAAGGGCCAGAAGAACCTGTTGGATCGATTCCATGAACTTCATTGTCTGCATATTCAAAGAAGGGAAGATAATATAAATGAATTAATGAATATTAATTTATATAGTATTATGAACTCCTCTATTCCAAATTATAAATTATTTTGTAAAAAAAAATTATCCCAAATTATACGATTTCAATACACCAGTAATGATTTTTAATATACCCTGTATTGTTTATTACTCTTTATTTTTTATGTGTAATTAATGAAGAATAGTTTTCTAAAGTCATAGGTAATTTTTTTTCCATACAAAATTAATTGCTATTTTAATTCGTGTGAAACATTTAAAACATCTTATAATTTTGAACTGAGATAGTATTATATTTAATTTAATGATATTTCTATTATTAATAGGTATATTAGTTTAAAAATAGACTTAGTCGAATTTTATAATATTTATTAATTATTTGATTCTTTTTCTTTATCCTTCTTCCGTTTTTCTAATTCTATTTTGGACTTTGCATCCCTTTCTTTACTTAATAAAATATTTCTCTTAAACTTTCAAACAGACTATAAAATAAAAAAATTTCTTTTGTAGTTATTGGTGTAATTGTACTTAGTCATTAAAAAGGAGAATGAATCTCATTTTTAAGAATTCGATTAAATATAAAAAGTATAAAGTATTTATTGTTGTCTATTTTGTAATGAGATTTTATAAAATATTTACTATTGTCTATTTTCTAATTTTTAAATAATTTTTAATATCACTAATTAAAGATAAATTTGTAAATATTCACTGTATCTCAAATTATAAATTATTTTAAGTATTTCACACAAATTAAAAAGCATGACTAATTTTAAATATAAAAAAAATAAAAAAATAATTTTATAATATTGTCTTTCATCAAATATAAATAAGAAAAAAATTCAAAAAATTAGAAAGAGAAGGACTAATAAATAGTATATTATATATTACGTATAAATTATTAATATTGTGTTAAAATTATAAAGTTATTTATAATTTAACACATTTGTTCTTTTGTAAAAGTGAGATATACTTTGAAAAAATGATATATAATTTATTATTTCATTTGTTCTTTGGACCTAATATAAGTAGTATTAAAAAAATATTATTTCATTAAAGATATTTTTTCTATTATACATTATATTTTAATGAACGAATCAAAATTATGAATTTTATTTTTAATGGGTATAATTACGAATTTAAATATTTTAAATGTATTGATATTCATTTATTTTTAATGTGTTAATGAACCAAAATTTGGATAGTTTATATTTTTAACGTAGTTAATGAAGATCAACCCATTAATTTAATCTATTATTATTATTCAATTACTTATCATCAAATATCAACTAATTTTGAATATGAATTTCTAGACACAATTGAGATAATGGTCATAATGTGTATCTAAAAAATGATTATATTTTAAATGACAACTAAGTTATATTTATGAATATAATTAATAAAATAAACAATTTAAATTCACATTAATGAAAATAATAAATAATAATAATAATAAATATATAATTACAAAAAATAAAAGTATTTAAGATGATTGTGCTGTAAGATAAAAATTAAAGTTTAGTATAAAATAAATATTCTATATAATAGAAAATAATATAATGTAAAAGTACACGTTACTTTTTATAGATAGGATTATAAAAACCACTTTTTTATTATATTATATTGATTGATTCAGATATTTAAAAAAATGTAACTTATATCTATAATAAATTTTAAATATATTTTAATTATTAGTATATAAGTATTTGTTACAATATACTAATTACATGGAAACTAATAGTTATAAATTTTAATTTTATTACAATATACTAATTGTATAGAAACTATAAATGGTAAGTAAATTATATTTGTGAAAGAATAAAAAATTTAAATCATTTTAAATGCATATTTATGAATGAATGATATTCAAAGTATGAATGGCTTGAAATGACATTTATTTTTGTTTGCATACTATTGATTCAAATATTTTCATGACTTTATATAAATAAACAATAATCATGCAATTTTTATTAATTCAAAATAATCATGCAATATTAATGAATTAAATGAACTTCAATATGAATATTAATAGAACGAGACATAAAATAAGACAAATGAAATGTATTTAAAATTAAAGATTACTAAATATAATGAATTATAATATAAAAATTAATGATATTATAAATTATAGTATCACGATCTACAATAATTACATTAGTAATGTATGAAATAAATAGTATCAAAATTGTATAATAATATGAAATATCCTTAATTATTTTTGAAAAAATATGCAGTTTTTATTATGTTAAAGTGGTTTACAATAATTATTCAAGTCACTAAATTTTAATTTTTTTTATCAATAATATGAAATAATACTCTTAATTTCATATAACATTATTTACAATTTATCAATAATACTCTTAATTAAATATTTTATATGATCTAACAAAGAAAAGAAAAACATGGGAACATCGGGAAAACCATTTTTTATGGCTGATTAATGCCATTTAATATGGACACCAATGAAAAACTCGGTTGGCTAATCGTTGCCAGCTTTCAATTTGTTTTCTTTCTTTTTTTTCAAATTTTAAACATGTATTTTAACGTGCCATTTAAAAAAAATATTAAATTAAAAAAAATATATATATAAGAAAATCGTGCATTATGACACAATACAAGTTATTAGAATATTTAAAGCCAATAACAATAACAATCGTATTAAAGACTTTAATTAGATTGATATAAAAATTTAAAATGTAATTATTTGTCAATTGACTTTTAAAAATTCATTTTTAAAGACGAAAAAAATAAAGTAAATCGCTTGCTGAATTCAAACCCTACACATATAGGATATCTAAAAAATTGTGTATTTAATTTTAATTTTAAGTAAATACAAAATTTTCACATATCATTTTTATTCAAATTTTATGAATTCAAACCCTCACTTTTTCATGTATTGATTCTATCTTTTTTTTTTATAAATATAAATTATATTTTTTTATTTACTAATTTTTATTAATCATATTTAATTTTTTTTTCAAATTTTAAATAATATAAATTCAAACACGAGCAAAATGTATTTATTTTTGTTACTGATATTTATTTAGAGAATTAAAATAATATTTTCAAATACTATGTTATTAGTTGATATTTATAAAACTAAATGATTGTATAAATATTTTTATAAATAATGTCAAAACAAATCGAATATTTAAGAAAATATACGGTTGATTCAAAAAAAAAAATATATATATATATATATATATATATATATATATATATATATATATATATATATATATATATATATATATAAATAAATAAACTATATTTATGCTCCAAATATAGTGCATGGGTACGGGTACTGGTTTGTTACAAGCCCCTCTTATGTTCCTAATAAAAAAATATATGTTTTTCTTTTATAACAAATACCAACCGATTCTCGCGGGTATTGATTCTATCATAAAAATCATGACAAATAAAAATCAATACGAAAAGTATAATTATAATATTTGCAACACTTAATTTATATGTACTATGCTATGTATTAGACCATAAATGACTAAACTATCCTTCATTTAAATAAAATATACAAAATCCAAATTGATTTATGCACCAAATTTTCTTCACTAATTGAAGTTTATACCTTTAAAATAATGATTTAAGAAATATTTTCCATTGATGTAAATAAGAAAAATATATATTATAATAGCCATTTATTGTTTAAAGTTTTAATAAATTATTGTTTTAATATCATATTAAATAATAGTAATTTGCTATATACTTATCATTAATTGAGTAATTTATTCGGTAAATCATGATAATTTCTTTTAAGGAATTCTATTTTATATATATATATATATATATATATATATATATATTATATTTCTTATTTTCTATTAACTATATGATTGTTGATAAGTGTATATTTAATTTATATTTTAAGAAAATCAAAATAATTCTAAAGTCGTATATTTGATTTTTTATGTGTTTCATTATTTTTTAAAATAGATTAATCTAAATCCAAAATATGTATTTAATATTGATTCAAATATTTGATAACTAATTTCAAATCAAAAATAATATTAATATACGGGAAAAATATATGGCTGATTAAAATGTTTTATATACGGGCGCATGAAAAATTCTAATTATCAAATAAAATATCAATATTAAATACATATTTTAATAATATACTGAAACGAAAAAATAAAGTAATTGATAATATAGTAAAGTATACGAGACACATATTTTTATACAAAGAGAAAATTTAAATACATTAGATTGAACTTTATTTTTATATATGAAAAAGTGTATGGATGATCCAAATACTTTTTTATTCTTGAGAACAAGTTTTTTATTCATCTAAATATTTATATTAATTATTAAAAGATTAAGGTTTTATAATTTTTAATATGCACTGTTTATAGAGTTAGAAATTGAATGGATGAATAATCATTTACAATTAATAGGAGATATTCTTAAACTTTGAGAGAGAAAAAAAGTTTTTTTTTATAAATTAGGACGGTAGTGTGTAGGTTATTCAGTACTCGGACGAACACACGGGTACTGATATGAGTATCCCACAAAATAGATATTTATTTATTAAATTAAACAAATATTTACAGATATTATGATATTAATTGATATTTATAAAAGTAAATCATTGCATAAATATTTTAATAAAAAAAATAACAAATTAAACAAATATTTACAAATATTATGATATTAATTGATATTTATTTATTAATTTTTATTAATTCTAATTTAAAAATAATAAAAACAAATCTACATAACACACATGGGTACTGCTATTGGTATCGGGCACGAAATAAATATTTCTAATAATACTTACATAAAATATATTTATTTATATTAATAATATTTATTTCTAAAATTAAAATAATATTTGCAAATACTATGTTATTATTTGATATTTATACAACTAAATCATTGCATAAATATTTTTATAAAATATATCAACCGATGTCTGTGGATATTGATTCTACTTATTTTAAATATAAATTATATTTTTTTTATATTTACTGATATTTATTAATTGTACTTTTTCCCAAAATTCTAAATGAAAATAAATGTGCGTCACCGACTGGTACCCGTGTGAACGAACGGATATCATATTAATTTTTAGTAAATAAAAAATTTACTAATTTTTATTATATTTTATTTTTTTTATTTTTAAATATAAATAAATATATTCTAAGAACAAATACATTCTAAAATAAAATACATTATAAAAATAAATACATTTTAAAAACAAATGCGCATCACCGACATGCATCCGTGCGAACGCACGGGTATCATACTAGTTCTTTTTAAAAGAAATGTTAACTCATCATCCATGTCATCACTCTCCCCACTAGATGAACATTGTCTCGTTTATTCTGCTAATTCATCACCGATAAATTTTAAAGTAAAAATTTGAGAATAGCAACAAGAAGAATTTGTTGGAGCCCCAAACATAGCAACAAAAAGAAAAACTAACATGTCATTGATTTATTATTTTAATTAATAAATATATGAATATTGATAAATTATGTATAGCTGACCGTGGTCCACCTTGGAATTCCACCATTAACAAGACGCAGAGTAAATGACTCCAAATTCATGACAATGCAAATATAACTTTACTTATATTTTAAAATTAATTAAAAATCTAAATTCATGACAATGCAAATATATATATATATATATATATATATATATATATATATAGTATATATATTCAACTTACTTCAAAAGTAAATTTTTTTAATTTACTCTAAATCACAGTCTTTAAATTAAATATAATCTAATGGTTAAATTTAGCATTTTGCATAATTAATCATTCTATTAAATCTAATTATATAATTATGATTTGGAATAAGCTTAACAAAACTTATTCTTAGAATAAGTTGAACCCAAAAATTATATATGTGTGAGAGAGAATATTTGATGAAATTGGATGAAAGAGATCTATAACTATGTAAATGTGTGATTACATGAAATCTATTTCCTTTTGTATGTACAAAGAAAAAGAAAATGTAAACTACCCTCAAATTTCTCATCCAAAATCATCAATTTTTTCCGCAAAAACATAACAGCAAGATTGACCCAACAAGCCAATACTCATCTTCATCAACTCCATAAACCTAAACTAAACTAAACCAAGTTCAATCCATTTCAGGGATGCTCTGAAGTGCTGGTCTCCAAGATCTCTCAAGTGATTTATAGCCATTGCTATGGCTTATCAATTGGGCCAAAACTTGATCTACCCTCAATTCCCTTATGTCCACTTTTCCCAGCAACTCTTCTAATTGTTTCTTGGTGATCTTGATCTTTACCTCGGTGGTGGTTTTGGCGCCGGTGACACCGTTGTTTTTGGCCACATAGTCGCCTTTGGATGCCGGAAAATCCCAATCATCCTCGTCGTCCGTCACGTATTTGGTTGATGATTGGCCCTTCAAACAATTTCCCATAATTTTTTGCACTTTTTAATGGCAAATAAATACTTTCTTTTTTAAAGGAATGGCAGAAGTAGGCCGAAAAACACAACACTACGTCAAATAAATGTTTTAAATTGAGTGTTGTTTTGGTGACATGGAGAGAGAGGAAGAGAGAGATGAGAGATTTGTTATGAAGATTGGAGAGGGTTGGGTGATATATAGGAGAGGGAAAAAATGAAGATGGATGTGGGATGTGGAGGGTGGGATGAGAATGAGTCAGATTTGAATAATTTAATTGAGGAAGGTGGTTGTTTCCTTTATTTTTTCTTAGGTGGAAAGTAGTGGGAAAGTGGAGCCCATGCAAGAATGGTGGCTGTTCTTGGTTTCTGTCTCATGATAATGATAGTCAAATGATTTTAGTCCAAAAGGTTTAGATAACTATTCCTCATTGCAAACTCACCACGGAAAGCTGGTAGTAGTGTAGTGTATCATAAATGCACAATGCACAAGTTGATCTCTAATTTGCATATGTCATCTATTAGATTTATTACCAATAGGTAGCTATATACGGTTTTATCTTTTTACAATTGTGATGGAAAGAAAATTGAAATCACTTTATATTAAAAGAGAGTCTATATTGAAATAGTCGGTTAAGTGAATCAAATACGGATAAAAAAAAGGTACTACCTTCGTCTCATAAAAAATGTCCTATTTAAGGGATGTGTGGTTCTTAAAAAAATAATTAGATGTGTTGGTTGTAGTGAAAAAGTTAATGTCATTTATTAAAATACCCCTATTAAATGTAGTTGATAAAGTAGTTGAATAAAGTGAAATTTAATGAATAGGGGTATAGTAGTGAAAAAATAATAATAATTACAACATTGGTAATGTAAATGGATAATTATTTTGAGACAAAGAAAAAGTGCAAATGAGACACTTTTTATGAAACGGAGGGAGTATTTATTTTATTTGATATACAATTTATAGCCTAAATATTTATTAAAGCAAATGTTTATAAATGAATTTGTATAAGTTATTTTTATAACAAAAAATAAAATATATTTAAATTGTTTTTTATATATGTTATAAGTTGTTTTTATTAATTATTTTGAAAATTTATAAAAAGTTTAAAAATTAATGAAAAATGTCATAATTTTCTCAAACAGTGTCATAAAACTTATAAGAGAAGATAAATTCAAATAAGCTTATCGAAATAGATCTATTGTCAAACATTAAATATCTTATTCTTCAAAATATTCATTTTAGTAAAACTTGGAGACGCACGAGAAAACCCACATGTGTTGTTTAGCTCATAAAGTTTTTCTAATGAATTATGTTGATTACAATTTTTTTGTGCATGTATTTCATGATTTTCATATTATGAAAGAGAAATGAAACCTTTTCTTAAATGGCTATTCAATATTTTAATTTTATAATTGTTTTTTTAGGTTGGATTAGGGGAAATCTTTTTTTTTTAAGTTACTCCCTTTGTCTCATAACGAGTGATTTAATTGATTATTTTACATATTAACTTAATTTAAACCAACTGAATTACTAATTCCTTCGATAATTAACTAGCATAACTTGTACGTCCTAGAAATTAGTTTGATCGGTCGATGTATAAAATCAGAAGAAGTCTATGATGAAATAGGGATGGTTTAGGTGAAAGTCGGGTAGTAGCCGGAACTAAAACCTGACCTTGTCGAGTAATAGACAGAGCTAGAAGTCGTCATGTTGTCGGGTTGTGAACCCTGATAGTCCGAGGTCATCATCAGTGTAGGGATATCATCTGGAAACGGTCTCAGAAGATGAAGGGTCATAACGGTACAATTATAAAGAAAACGTTACGAGCCATTAAGAAAGGGAATTAAATGATTAAACAACGACGATTTCTATGTCATAATGCAGGAAGAAAGAAGAAATGATTCGTCATGATTGTTGGGGGGAAGGATAGACCTATATAAAGGGTGTCAGAAAATTACCCGAGGAGATAATAACTACCTAGGCAAAGCATTTACAGACACTTAACTAATCATTTGAGGCGCTCCCTGACTAGCACCGGGAAAGTCAACATTTTAGTATTTTTAGCAAGAACATTTAGCGTCCACCATGGGGCTCTGATAAAATTTTCCCAAACCACGCAAAAAATCATCATAAAAAATCTCTAATAACTCAGTTGTACGATGTCTGGATCATCTCTCTGCCAAAATGATCCCCCTTTGCCACCAGATCCAATCCAAAAGCTCTTAGGGACGGAGACCCTCCGTCATACATTAAACACCATTGTTGGGAATTCGTAGGATGGGGAGAAACCAGTTCAGCCAAGAAAAGATATGTCCGGTTAGTGATGCATGTCAGATAGAAGTCGTTTTTCTGAAGAAGATGAAAACCCAACCGTAATCAGTTTCTCTAGAAAAGATGCCGAAGGAATATTGGCTCATGAAAATAACCCAATGGTAATCAGAGTACAAATCTGTGACTGGTGCTTGAGGCGAGTCTTAATAGATCCGGGCAATTCAGCAGATATTTTATATTGGGATGCATTCAAGGTGATGAATTTCAATATCACCGAGTTGTTACCTTTTAAAGGTAGTTTGGTTGGTTTCTCTAGAGAAATAGTGCGGGTTATAGGACATCTGCCCAAGATAACAACTTTTGACGGTGGTAACAACGCGAAAAGTGTCAAGGGTAAATACTTGATTGTGAATGTCGTATCTCCGTACACCATTATTATTGGCAGACTATCACTCAATGCATTAGAGGTGGCATTATCCACTTTATACCTTACACTGAAGTATCCTCTGGAAGATGGCCGTGTAGGGGTAGTAAAGGGTGATCAAGGATTAGAAAGGGAATGTTATAAAGACAGCCTGAAACTCAAAAAGAAAACTCAAGATGATGAGCCAATAAAAGATAATCATTCAAAGATGAATCTAGTTGATATTGACCCGCGAGAGGACCCAGCGAAAGATAGTCTGACACCCATCGAGGATGTGAAAAGGGTACAAATTGATGCTTAAAAGTCCCACATGACTCAGATTGGTTCTAACATGTCCCCGAAGGAGGAAGTCGACATCATAAGAATACTGAAGGATTATATAGATATGTTCGCATGGAAGCAAACCCATATAAATGTCGAGCAATCATTTACATGAGAAGTCTTATAATAGTAAAAAGAGGTACAATATTTAATAGGTCGTTTAGCCGTCTTATCTCGCTTTTTTTCTTATGCAAGAGACAAATCAATTCATTTCTTTGTTGTGGTGAAGAAGTCGACGAAGTTTGAGTGTACAGAAGAATGTGAGAACATTTTTAAAGAAGTAAAGTGTTTCCTATCTGCACCTCTCATCCTGATACGACCAAAGGAAAACCAGTCTTCTATCATATATATAGTCGTATCAAATAAGATTATGAGTTCTGTGTTAGTCCAGGAGATGGAGGAACGAGAGAAGCCATTATATTTTGTTGGTAAAGTGCTAAGAGGATCGGAGTTGCGTTACTCGAAAATTGTGCGTCTTGCATTAGCAGTGGGGATTATAGCCCAGAAGTTGAGATACTACTTCCAAGGACACCCAATCATTGTCAAAACCAATTACCCTATTAAGAAAGTCTTGAAGAAGCCGAATTTGGCAGGAAGAATGGTAGCCTGGGTGGTAGAGTTGTCAATATATGATATAAAGTTTGTACCATGGAGTAGCATCAAGTCTCAAGTGCTTATCGATTTCCTGATTGAATTAAGTGCTTTGGTTTCGAAAGAATCATCATGCAGGTGAACTTTATTTGTGGACGGGTCCTATAATCTCAAAGGAAGTGAAGTTGGGATGGTACTAGAAGGACCGAATGACCTGGTCCTAGAATATTCTTTGTGTTTTAATTTTCAGGCTAGCAACAACCAAGCGGAGTATAAAGCTTTGATAGCAAGAGTGAAGTTGGCAAAAGAGGTCGGAGTAACACATTTCATGGTTCAAATTAATTCTTAACTAATCGTTAGCCAAGTAAGGGAAGAGATTCAGACAAAGAATCCATTATTGGTCAGATACTTGAAAAACGCTCGCAATATGTCTCATACATTTGAAGAATTTGAGATAAACCACAACCCCAATGAGAAGAATGTCAGAGCCGGCCTCCTAACTCGATTAGTAAAGGGTATCAGTTTAAACAAGACAATAATTCATGAAACTTTGGAAGCACCAAGTAGATAGGTTGAAGAAATTATGACATTGGATAATGCAAGGGCTTGGATGACACCTATCATTCGATATTTGACCTAGAATGAGCTACCTGAAGAAGAGATGGAAGCCTGGCGCATAAAGAGGATATCTGTTAGATACCTCATTATTGTTGCTCATCTATACAAGATTGGAAGGTCAACACATATGCTGAGATGCATTTCGAAAGAGGATACACTATTGGTCATGAAAGAAGTACATGAAAGGATATGTGGAAGTCACATCGAAGGAAGAATATTGTCAAGAAAAATACTTAGAGCAGGATATTATTGGCCGAGCATGTTGCAAGATTGCGCACAATTTGGAAGCCGGTGTGATAAATGTCAAGTGTTTTCTCCCTTCATCCACTCTCTTGCTGAATTATTGCCTTCGGTATTTTCACCATGGTCGTTTTATCAATTGGGGTCAGATATTCTAGGCCTATTTCCCGTGGCAGCCGAATAGTTGAAGTTCTTAATAGTAGTTGTCGATTACTTCACTAAATGGGTGGAGACAAAGGTAGTGGCACGAATCACAACAGAAAGAGTACGCCAATTCTACTGGAGAAACATGATATGTCGTTTTGGCCTTCCCGGGGTTATTTTGTCAGACAACATCATGCAATTTGCTAGTTCATCACTAATAGAGTGTTGCAAAGATTTGGGAATACAAAATTGATTTATTTTGGTAGAACACCCTCAAGCAAATGGTTAGCCAGAGGCGGCAAACAAGATCATTTTATCTGGGATGAAAAAGAAGTTGGATGAAGCTAAGGGGTTGTGGGCCGAGTACCTGCATGAAATCTTGTGGTCTTATCATACTACACCTCATTCAACTACTCGGGAAACTCCTTTCATGATGGTTTATGGAGTCGATGCAATGATACCGGTCGAAATCAACACTCCGACTTGGAGGCGTATTGCTTTTGATAAAAACACCAACTCAGACGGTCTAGATAATCCTGTAGATTTGTTGGATGAAGTCAGGGAAATAACCCCTCATAAGGGAGTTCGCAGCCAAGCAGTGAATTTCCAAGAGGTTTAATATCAAAGTAAGGCAAAGGAGATTTCACAAAGGAGATCCAGTGGTGAAGAAGGTGATTAACCTCAAGAAGAAAAGCAAGCTAGCGCTGAACTGGGAAGGACCTTTCCGTATACATCAGAGGTTGAACAATGGGGCTTACAAGTTAGAAGTTTAGAGGGTGTTGAAATACCTAGGGTCTGGAATGTAACCAGTCTTAAGTTTTATTTTAGCTAGACTATGTAATCAACATCATAAATAAAAATTATAGGAATGCACTCTTTTCCCTTGCAAGGCAAGGGTTTTTAATGAGGCACCCATAGTTAATACAATTGTATTGTATAAAATAGGTAAAGCATCCTAAGACATGATCCAGGATGAGGTCCAAGCTACTTGAAGCCTCTGGCATACTTGGCTTCGGTCGACCTAATTAAATTCAAACCTCTGGCATAACTGAGGCCCAAGTTAATTGAAACCTTAGCATAATTGGTTGTGGTCGTGCAATGTAAATTGAAACCTTGGGCCTAAGTGAAGTCCAAGTTAATTGAAGCCTCTAGCATAATCAGTTGCGTTCGGGCTAAGTAAATTGAAACATATGGCCTATCTGAAGTCCAAGTTAATTGAAACCACTGGCATAATCGACTACGGTCGGGCTAAGTAAATTGAAACGATTGGCCTAACTAAATTCCAAGTTAATTGAAGCCTCTAGTATAATCGGCTGCAACAGGGCTAAGTAAATTGAAGCCTCTATCCTAACTGACGTCCAAGTTAATTGAAACCTCTGGCATAATCGGTTGTGGTCGGGCTAAGTAAATTGAAACCTATGGCCTAACTGAAGTTCAAGTTAATTGAAACCTTTGGCATAATCGGCTGCGGCCAGGCTTAGATAATTGAAATCTCGTGCATAATTTGTTGCGGTCGGGCTAAGTAAATCGAAACCTCTGGCCTAACTAAAGTCCAATTTAATTGAAAACTCTGGCATAATCGGTTATGGCCGAGCTAAGCAAATTGAAACCTCTGATCTAACTAAAGTCCAAGTTAATTGAAACCTTTGGCATAATCAGTTGCGGTCGGGCTAAGTAAATTGAAACCTCTGGCCTAATTGAAGTCTAAGTTAATTGAAACCTCTGGCCTAATTGAAGTCTAAGTTAATTGAAACCTCTGGCATAATCGGCTACGGCCAGGCTAAGTGAATTGAAACCTCTGGTCTAACCAAAGTTAAATTAATAGAAACCTCAGGCAAAATTAGGTTTGACCAAATTATAAAGGAAAGTATTTGGTCAGTATATACTTATCATAACCGGGGTCTTTGAGTTATGAACTAATCGGGGTCTTATACATGCTCTGAGGTATACTTAGTAAAGGTACCTAAGTGGTCTGTTAAAATATCTGAATTAACCTCAAAAAACCAATTATAACGATCAAATTAAGAAGGGGATAACCAGGAACATGAAACGAAATACAAAGATTTTCATAGATGTTAAGAATTACAATTGGATCCGGATACAAAAAATAAAGGATAACTTTCTTAAAAACATCATAAAGTGCACCCCAATGGATGACTAACAAAAGGGGAATAGAAATTCGATTATTCTACATTATTGCCTTCATCAATAGCTCTGAGGTTAACGTCATCAACACGGTCTTCCTTGGACAAATCATCATTAGGAGAAGGCTCGATTTCTTCCATATCCATGAGATGGTTATCCATCACAACTTTGAAAAAATCCATCTTTGACAAGTCAAGCCCGGGGTGAAGACACAAAACCTGAGCCTTTACCCTGTCAAAAGCCTCATTGCCTACATCAAGAATGTCAATCTGAGCTTTCTGCAAGGCTTTTTGTAATTGGTTATTCGACTCCCAAGTTACTGTCGTCTCCGCATATTCCTTGGTGAAAGTGGATTGCAATTCTTGGTTCTCAACTTCTAACGTTTTCCTCTTTGATTTCTCATCCAACAATTGCTTCTCCAGATCGGATATTCTATCCGTCTGCATCTACTGTTGTTCCTTTAGATGATTGATCTCCTGATTGAACCTGATTTCATTTTGCTCATAATCATCCCCAGATTCAAACAATCCTCGTGTCAGGACAACGCATCTCATCAGATAGGAACTGATGTTTGGATCAGTTTATTCCGACCTATTATCTTCGCCTTGTTTACATCTTCCGTGGCATTCAGATGGTCATAGAGGAATCTCAATCCGTTAAAGGTGTTACTCTAAAATTTAAACTCATTAGATGGTTTGGCTTGGTTACTACCACCAGCCTCTCACATAAAGGAGGAAATTTCCCAATCGACTCTGCAAACCTGGTCACTTATAAAAGTTTTCAATTTCTTTGGAGAGTTGGGACAAGAGTCTTTCGGTGGCGGGATGGTGGATACACGGGGCTCAGAAATAATCGAGGATGTTTTGCTTGGGGCTACCTTTTTCTTCTTCAATATCCGGGTTTCTAAAACGGACAGGTCCGAATTAGCAGCGAGTTGGCCAACTACTCTTCTCGTCACCCGAGCTAACAACATCACCATTTTCTGCTCCTTCACGAACAAGTCAGTCATATTTTCTTCAAAAATATAGGTAAGGAATTAGGATAATTAAGTGTAATGCAACGAATAATGCAAAAAGAAAACAAATGAGTATTACCTAGAAAGGGAAGAACTTGTTCTTCATGTAATGGCAATAGATCCCATACCTTCATCATACGAAAGGAATATAATATGGCCAAAGACTTGATTTCTAGGGCGTTTAACTTATCGAAATCAAACCCAAATACTGGAAGTGGGTTTCCAATCTAATAAATGGGAAAGCGGTGAGTGTAACTTTTTCTTGAAGCCCTTATAATTAGTAGTGTAAACTTGAAGAAAACTCTTGCCAAGAAGACCACTAATTGTGACCTAGTCACCCTTCTCAACACCCTTGATTTCAAAAAAGGAGAAAAATAAGCCTATGGTGGGGTTTGTGTTTATGGCCTCACAAACTATCTCGAAAGCCTTGATAAACCCCTCATCTATTAAGGCGAGTTGGGAAGGGGCAATGTTTCGGGTTTTTAATAGATTGGATTTGATATCGCTAAAGGGTTTATGGATTTTAAAATCCTCTAATACACTGGCGTAGAAGAGGAAATACTCGTTTTTGACTCCTCTAAGATGGAATGTGCAAACACGCTCCCCTAGGATGTAAGGCTCCAAAACAACACCATCCTCGTTTCCAGTAGAAGAGGTATTCTTCAAAGATCGGAGTTTAACGATCTCTATTTCATCAATGGAACTGTGGTCATAACTCATCACTTCTTGATCAAAGGAGTCAGTAATCTCCATCAACACTTATACTGACGAACCTGATGAAGAAGAGTCAAAATCAGAATCGCTAAAAGAGGCGAAAATATTGCCGTAAGCTTCCTTTACAATACATTCAAAGTCATCTTGGCTCAGGTTATCCTTACATCCTCTCATACGAAAGTCCCAAAGACTTTTCCTTTCATGAATACTTAGGGTTTTTAATACATTTGCATTATCGTTACATTCACGAACAATAGTCATTGCTTAAAAGAAAAGAATACAGATAGAGAGATAAAAATAAATATACTTGATTTTAAAGAACAGATGGAAGCTTTAAAATCACCTTGAAAAAGAAATAAGTTACTCTAGTTAAAGATTAGCAAGAAGATGAAGAGGTAACTTTAATTAAGGGGAATAATCCTTTTTAAACGACTTTAAAATATGAAGTGTTTTGGATTGTTGCAGAGGATCGATTTCCCATAAAAACCATCATTAAGGAAGAAAGATAAAATCTGATAAAGATATGCTCCCATGTCTACCACGATTGATCACGTCACTAAATACGGGTACAACGACATGATGGGGCAGAGGAATATCTCGATCCTCGATGAAAATAAAATTTTCAGGCTTCTTTTGTCTAAACATTTCAATCTTTTAGATTTCATACTCGGGGAGCTTATGTACATCCCGGAAATTGGTTTGACCAGCCGATGTATAAAATTGAAAGAAGTCTATGGTGAAATAGGGATGATTTAGGTGAAAGTCGGATAGTAGCCGGAACTAGAACTCGGCCTTGCCGGGTAATAGATATAGCTAGAAGTTGTCATGTTGACGGGTTGTAAGCCCTGATGGTCCAAGGTCATCATCGGTATAGGGACATCATCTAGAAACGGTTTCGGAAGATAAAGGGTCATTGCGACACAATTATGAAGAAAACGTTACAAGGCTTTAAAAAAGGGAGTTAAATGATTAAACGGCGACGATTTTTTGGCCATGAATGCAGAAAGAAAGAAGAAAGAATTTGTAATGATTGCTGAGAGGAAGGATAGGCCTATATAAAGGGTGTCAGAAAATTAATTAAGGGACAAAAACTACCTGAACAAAACATTTACAAACACTTAATAAATTATTTGAGACTCCCTCTCACTAGGATCCAAAAAGTCAATTTTTTAATGTTTTTAACAAAAAGATAACTAATAATCATTAAATTTATACTCTCATCTCATTATAAATATAATATTTCAAATATTTCTTGATCTCAATTTTATTAACAACAATACTCTTATTTAATTAATTAGTTGAAACGCTATTATCACTACATTTTTAATAACCGACATTAAATAATAATATTTTAACTTTTTTACAACAGGAGTATTTTAATCTTAAAACTATATAACTATAATATACTTTTTTTTTAAGAACTATACATAAAAATTAAATGAGATGACAATTATAACTATCATGGAATTTTATTGTACATTTTGTTGTCGGTACTAACATTTTGAAGAGCATATGTTTGGAATTTATCAAAACATACAGCAGCCAATATAGTATAGTGGAAGAGTGTCAAAGTGTATTATTATTTTATTGGTGTGAAATGGGTCCAATTAAGAATCTGTTGACATAAGAGTAGATGCATGTGAACACAAACTAAAGAAAAGGATCTTTGAGTGAAGATGCTGTTTGGTCATTATTCATTCACGTGCATATTGCTCACCCAAACCTACTTTTTCTCAGCTTTAATTATCATATTTCTTATTGTTCATGTGGTGGAATTTACAATCCTCAATTTGTATGCACAACGTAGAAAATGAAAAGTGTACCTACACATGGGAGAGTACTTTTAGAAATTACTAGTTAGGACTTGTGGTATAATTTACATATTATTGTTTGATATTTATAATTAGAAACAAATAATGTTGAATCAAATATGTATTAAAGGAGGAAACCGTGGTTTCGTTGAAATTAATATATCATATATGTATCTATTTTTTTTTTTTTTTAAAGTTAATGTTCCTACAAAGCAAATCAAATTGGATAGGCTAAGCAGCATATATACGTTTTATTTTTTTAGTCAAATAGATATATTAATAAAAATAATAATTTATTCAAATATAAGATATGATCATAAAGAATTCAAATAAAAAAAGTCATAGATTGGATTACAAACAAAAACAATAAATATTACAAAATTTTGTGAAACATAATTAATATTAGTGTAAGGTTTATTCTGTCATAAACTTTATGTCAAAAAAATATCTGACCTATAAGTTTTTAACTACCAGCAAGAATATTGATTGGTTCTATTTGGCCAGAAATTTTTTAAAGTTATAACTAAACTTTCCATGTCAGTAAATATTTATTTAATAAAAGTTTTTTTATCACAAACTTATAGTTTATTTTATTAATGTATAGTTTATTTTTTAGACTCTATTTTAAATAGCATTTTAGTTTATAATTTATTATTTTTTTTCTTTCACTTTTATCCTTATTATTTTAACTAAAATCTACTACTACCATTTATAATTTATTTTAATTTAAAATAAAACAATTATATATTAAATGTCTTTTATGTCATTTTAATTTATTAACTAATTAAACCACTAATTTTACCAAACACTTCAATTAGTTTATCAATTATAAGTCATCAGTAATCAGCTATAAACTATAAGCTATCAGTCATCAGACATCAATCATAAGTTATAAGTTATCAGATAACTTATCAACTAACCGTTATTTTTACCAAATAGAGTCTAATTGTGTAAATTTTGATTATTTATTGTCAAAAGGTTGTCGATGATTTGAAAACCTTGATGAGCCTCCATAATAAAAAAATGGAGGCCGCGGAATTCGAGGGCATAAGTGTTGATAACATTGAGAAAGATCTAGAGAATTTTCAACCACTGAAGTGTTAGAAACTGATTTTTTGGTATTTCAATTGGTGTAACCAGTTATCGGATATGTGGTAACCGGTTACTCACTATTTACACAGAAGCGTATGTTTTTTAGGATTTGGTGTAACCAGTTGCTTCAAATGTGGTAAACGCCAACGATAAAGTACCCACACTACGCCAAACAAGACCTTAGACAGCGCTTTTTTTGGCCTTAGACAGCGTTTTTAAGCGCTGTCTAAACCCGCGCTGCTAAAGGTTTAGACAGCGCTTTGGGTAATACCAAAAGCGTTGTCTAAAGGGGGGTATATTTAATGAAAAGCGTTGTCTATGGTACCATTAGACAGCGCTTTTTGACATTTTTTAGGTATACCTTAGACAGCGCTTTTTTTAAAAGCGTTGTCTAAGCCCCACCTTTTTGAACATTTTTAGGTATACCTTAGACAGCGCTTTTTTTGAAAGCGCTTTCTAAGCCCCACCTTTTTGAACTTTTTTAGGCATACCTTAGACAGCGCTTTTGGTGAAAGCGCTTTCTAAGTCCCACCTTAGACAACGCTTTTAGTGTAAAGCGCTGTCTAAGGTATACGAAAATTTTTATATAAATTTTTTTAAACCACAATTTTTACCAGGTTTTTCAACCAGAATTTGACCTGTTTTTCAACCAATTTTTTTCCAGAAAAATACCACAATTTGGAGATTCAAATCAATCCAATTTGGCCTATTTAAATGTACCAATTTACACCAAAATTATATATCCAAAACAATTGGCAATTCAAACCAATATATATATATATATATATATATATATATATATACACACACACACACCAATTTATAATTACAAATCATTACATTTTTTCTACAAATGTACATATTACTTATACTAGTACTTTTGCATCCAACCAAAGCATTGCTTCAAATCTACATAGGTCCTGAAAGAACACAAAGATTGTAATTCAATTAAAAGAATACATCAACAATGTCAATAGTTAGAAAGTTACACATATTTAAATTCTCATCAATTAAAGTAAGAGTACAATATTATACCTGATAAAACTCCGAGCTCCATAATGTATTGACACCAATCATCTTTAATTTCATCCAATTGAGAAATTGAGTAATGAGCACACTTGCATTCTTCAAAGTACTACATTATAATATAGCATAGTTTGATTTAGTTTTAACTATTTCATTATATGAGAGATATGTGTTAAATATTAAAATAACTCATAAGTTAGAAATACATACATCAGATGGCCACTTCTCTGCTAGGATTAATTGCGACCAACAACCAATGTCCACTGTAAGATTAAACAAGTGTTAGATGGAAACTTTCTACACGACGTCAAAATACAAAAAAACTATAATAGATGAATTTAGAATGAAATAATATATAACATTTTATTATTTTACCTCTTTCACTAACATCTCTATCTTTTCTTGGTTGGAATATGAATTACTTGTTTCTTAGCAATGCGGACGGATGAATGGATCCAAATTCCCTCGTTATGGTCATTTCTTATATATGACTCATTCGCTATAAGATCCTCATCTTGATCATTTCTATTCAACTCATTCCGTCTAATGCATGACTCATTCTCAACATCAATATCACATTGATCTACACCGCTATCATCAACCATTTTGTTAGATAAAAGCACTATAGACCATTTCGTACTCGTCGGGTCAGTGACATAGAACACTTGTTTAGCTTGAGATGCTAGAATAAAAGGCTCATCTTTGTACCCCACCCTATTAAGATCCACTTGCAAAAATCCAGACTTATCCATTCGTATGCCACTACTATTTACCCACTTGCAACCAAAGATTGGAATCTGAAACTTCTCGTAATCAAACACCCAAATGTGCTCAATAACTCCAAAATATGACAGATTTGCATATTTGGGGTTTAAGTCCTTCATACTTGAAATGTGCATTGCTTCAGCTAGGACGGTGACACCACTATTTTGCATAGTACTTTTATCATCTTGTTCTTTGGTATAAAATGTGTATCCATTAATTGCATATGCGCTATGAGAATACACATGCAAACTTGGACCATATGCCAAACATCTCAACCTTTCTGTTACTGAAGCAGGATCTGAAGAGCGCTTCGAATAAATATGATCCTTTAACCATTGTATGAAACTTTGATTGTGCTCTCGTACTATCCAATTTTCATTTCTGTTCTGATTTAACCTTCGGAGTACATCCTTGTGCATCTCAACATATGGCTCAACCTCATTATCATTGTGCAGAACATACAAATGCACTTGATCCCGTTCATCCCTTGATATTGTCACAATTTTATTTCCAATTAATTTTTTACCATCCTTTTTTTCGAAAATATGAGCTTTGGGGAGTCCAATCGATTGAACATTGGACAAATATTCAGTACAAAACTCAACCGCTTCTTCAACAATGTATCGTTCAACAATACACCCCTCTGGTCGACTTCGGCTTTTCACGTACCCTTTTAATATTTTCATATAACGTTCAGCAGGGTACATCCATCTCATATAAGCTGGTCCACACAACTGTGTCTCTTTCACAAGATGAACAACTAGATGTACCATTATGTCAAAAAAAGAGGGAGGAAAATACATTTCAAGCTCACACAAGGTAATAACTATCTCTTTTTGTAGTGTTGGTAAGATATCGGGATCGATTACCTTACTACAAATTGACCTAAAGAAAAAACACAAATTAGTTATGGCGCTTCTTACTTTCACTGGCAAAATAGAACGTATACCTATTGGTAGAAAGTGTTCCATTATAACATGGCAGTCGTGTGTCTTTAAACTCTTCAACGTGAGGTCTTTCATAGACACAAGTCTTCTAACATCTGAAGAGTATCCTTCTGGAACTTTAACTTCACTCAGAAACTTACACAATATTTTCTTCTCCTTTCTAGACAGAGTAAAAGCAGCAGGTGGTAGATATGTTCGTCTTTCTTTCTTCACGGGTGCTAATTCAGTTCTAATCCCCATCGCTACCAAGTCTTTTCTTGCTTTAAGGCCATCCTTAGTCTTTCCTTTTATATTGAGTAACTGTTAGAAGAGTAATAGTGTGGGTTGTTTTTAATCGTATCCACATGGACTGTTTGATATTAGATGCTTGCCTTTCAATAGTTGCGATATTCTAAGTTAACGGTTTCACAAGTTTCAATTGTTGTTATCATTCAATTGTAGCAAAGATTAAATTGTGACAAAGATTTTTGTAAAAGGTTTTATAAAAGCATGTTAAGGTTAGGTTTCGCTAATCCTTTCCATGTATAAACGATTAATCAAGCACATGAACTCGGTTTCCGACCAATATAACCGCGTATCCTCCCGACTACGTTTATGTCTAAAGCGAAATCGTGAGTACCGTTGTTTAAACCGTTAGATGATGTCTCACGCTAACAATCTAAACAACGATCATTAAGATCAATACAATGCGAATAGCAAATCCCAAATCTATGTCTAGAGTTTGGTTTTTAAGAGATGAAATTGTTAGGTCAAGATTTGTGGAATCTATGTCTAGAGTAAAACAAATCAAACTTAAAGCATTAAGAGAAAACAACTTCATCTATATTGATCAAAGACTTTGTTCATATACAATAGATCAAAAGCAATACATAAAAATAGAATCAACAACTTCTAACCTCAACATAGAGGGTTTAGCTACCACTTCTCATGGTAGATTGGATAACAAGTAAAGAGAGGAGATGAGTAAACATCCACGCCGAATAATCAAGAATGGATGCAAAATCAGCTTCTCCAAGTGAAAATACAAGCTCCAATGGTAAAAAGACTGAAAACTATGATTTTGGATCAAAATGAACAAAAGATCCTCTTTACAAAAAGTGAAATTCTATTTATACATAGCAGAATTCTGCATGATTCACACTGCGAATGAGGAAAAATGGCACTTTAAGTGCCTCTGAGACTTAAACCGCCCCAAGCAGAAATCGTGGGTTCGCACTGCGAACCCTTCATTCTCACTGCGAATCATTCGCTAGCTTCATTCGCACTGCAAATAAACTAGCGAGCCAGAATTCTCAAAACTGGAACTCTCTGCCTCTCCTCGCCAGCACCTTCGCACTGCGAACCAACCAGCGAACATTCGCTTGACCCTCGCTAGGAGTTCGCAGTGCGAACACAAGGTAATTGAAAACCTGGAGCTCACTGCCTCTATTCGTTGGCGCCTTCGCTGGTCCCTCGCAGTGCGAACCTTCGCTGGGCATTCGCCAGATTGTTCGCACTGCGAACACCCTGTTGCAGCTAGAAAACTCAGTGGAACTTGCATTGGTTCCATGTGTTCCCCATTTTGCTCCTTTCATGCCTATACCTGCATATTAACACACAAATTACAAGCTCCACACATATATTCCAATGTAAGCATAACAACTCCATTTAACGGTTAAATTCACACTTTACCGCAAGAAAGAAATGGAAAATGCCAAATATTCCATACAAATATATAACATGTTTGACATCTAACAAACTCTCCCCAACTAACTCTTTGTTTGTCCTCAAGCAGAGTATGCCTCTCACGAGGATTTGCTCGAGCACACAATTCAACCAAGACGCGAAAAACGGCTCAACTAAACAACGATCACAACAATGCACAATTACACAATTCAAGAATTTGATATGAAAAAGAACTTGCGTCTTAAACAATTTCAAACAAAGTTTCAAGAAACAACTAACTCATCCTGCATATGTCATTCTACACTCCTCTTCGAAAAAGGATTGAAGGCAAACGTGCATACAAACACGGGACAATTACACTCAAATGACAAATAATGCAATACTAAGCAATTCATACCATATCTCAATGATCATAACAGAAATCATGGAAGTAAAAGATCACTAAGGACTTCAAGGTTGTAGTTTGGTCCGGTGAACAAAAAAGGGACATTTCTAATGGCCATTGAAACGAAATTGCCAAAGCAAAAGAACATTCACTATACACATATTCACACAACACACTTCATTTCACCAATTTTTCATTCCACCCTCACAAACTACCGTGCACACTTATTGATTCTATTATTTATTTTATTTTTTTTCAAGCAAGCATTTTCTCTTTTGTACAACATATTCACACTCTTTTCTTTACATGCTTGCTTGAAAATTTTTCAAAATTTGGAGTAATGCACCCATCTTCTTTTTATTCTCCCCAACTCATTTTCAACTCAACCTAAAGTGAATGTTCCTTGCCTTAGGCAAGGAAGTCAAAGTATCCAATTTTCAAAGGTTTCCAAGAAGAAAATGTTAGAAACTCACCACATTCAATGATGAACCAAACTTGCAAATAATGTACATAAAACAAGTTCATCATTCAATTGAGTTCTAAACTGTTTAGGCTCAAGGGGGCTAGCAAATGCTCACTACTCACGGGTGAATTAATATATGGACATGGTTGTGCTCACTTTCACAAAGTGCCTTGATCACTTCTTCTACTTCCACAAAATCACATGGTCACAAGATAAGGCATGAATTAAAAGTAAAGACAACATTTATCACAATCCTTAGCATATAGTAATATTTGGAGGCTACTCACTTTAATGGTTTTGATCCTAAAATAACACATGCATTCAAAGGAAGTTGTAACATTAAACAACATTTTCAATCGCACCAAGACACAAAGTTCTAAAACATAACAAATTCTCGAACAAGGTAACGATATACCTTGTTGCAACACAATGCTTACGGTACTATCATAGCCCTCACATCTTGGATGAGCCTTTCTTTAAAATCAAGAGTCCAACCTACTTCCTAACTTCCACCATCAAAGGAAGAACATCAAAATAAACACATATGCACATTTAAGTGTTGAGCATTCATAAACAGAAGAACTCAACACTTAATACTCTAATTAAAAACCAACAATTTATTAGTAAAGCAAAACAAAAATTTTACTGCAAACCAAAATCATTACTAATAATAATCATAAAGTGCCTGGTGTATAAAACACCTACATAATCCAAAAAGTACCACACTAGTACGAGTACATCAATATTAGACTAGTAAAAGCTGAAAAAACAAAATACAAGAAACTTCACTTTGATAACCAAAGGAAGTGTACAAGTCTAAGATCCAAAAATCAGTCCTCCTCGGACTCCGTCTCGACAACATCAGTACCCTGATCATCCTCAGGCTGAGTCCCTATCACATCCGTCCTCTGCCCCTCATCATCATCAGAAATCATAATATCATCGCCATCTCCCCTCTCCTCAGCATCATGCTCATCAGCATCCTCTCCCCAACTGAAAACAGGCCTGGCCTCAGGCCATCCAGCATGCGCGAGGAACTGCTCCCTCGACATCATCGTGTGCTGCGTAGAAGGGTCGCGGATCTGCAATTGGAGAACCTGCAAAGAATCATGAATATCAGTCATGGCACGCTGCTGGGCAGCCATCCAATCCCAATTATATTGGCAGATCTCCTGCTGATATGGATAGAAGCGGTGAGACCCAGAAGCAGCACCCTCACTAGTACCGGTCTCAGCACCAGCACCAGCCCCAGAAGATTCAGCTCTAGCACCCTTCAGTTTGCAGAATTTGTCGACATATTGATCATCAATAGTCGACGATACAGTAACTTGACGGCGCGAAGGCAAAGTCACTCCAGCATCAGCACATAGGGTCATAATCAAACAAGGGAAAGCAAGAGGGGCATTCTTCCTCGAAGCAGTCCCTCCAAAATCACTCTCAACGATGGTCCTTATCTCATCAGCAATGATCCTTGCGACGTCAATTTGCACATTTGTAAGGATACTGTGAACCAAGTGTGCAAGAGGAATCGTCACCGTAGAGGAATGTGACTTAGGTATAATATTTGTGACAACTAAAAGTAATACCAACTGAGCCAAAGGCACCATATCCTCACGGTGATAGCGAACAGCCACTCCTGAATGATTAAATTTCACATTTTTACCTGGCCGCAGAAGATCACGAGTCATTGAAGCAATATCTCGATACTGATTAAGAGTCTCATGATACATATCCTCTTCGATAGCCCGCAGTGGAAGGGGATCTCCAAGAACTCTGTTAATAGTTCTTCTATCAAACCTTACCGTTTTACCGCCAACAAACGTAGTCCAAGTAAACAGATCACCCTCATCAGGAAGGGCGTTGGCGTAAAACTGACGAACCAATTCCCCATCGTATGAATCAACAGGAGTTATCAGTGTATCCCATTTTTTTGCAGTTAACAGGGCAGCAATGGCACGATAACTTCCCTGCTTATTCAGAACAAACCTCCTTTCCGCAAGGATGGTCCTTGATTCTAACACTTCATACCTCTGAGCTTGTCTAATTCCTCAGAACCGGGTCTCATCAAAACGGACCGGCGCTTGTCTTGAAGTGGATGTTTTTCTTTTTCTCATCATAGTTTTAGGACCCATCTGCACAAATGACAAACGAATCCACACAAAAACACCCAGACAAAACATTAGAATTAAGGACAGACGTGCATCATAATGGACTATTGGTAATTCAAAAATCTGGGCTGCTCGCTAGATCATTCGCACTACGAAGCCTGGCGAACGCTCGCCCCAGGTTCGCAGTGCGAACAAGCCAGCGAATGCACGAAAATGTTGAAAATTTTTTGCAGCCCCCAGATTTCACACATAACAACATTCTACAGGTATTCTCAACTTAAAATCCAGCACAAATTCAGACATGCATTGAATAACCAAACCCAGAATTCAAACCCCAAAACTTCCTATACATTCATATGCATAATTTCCAAATAAACTCAATTAATCAAAAAGTTCAGAGAAAAAGAATTCTAACCTTGTTAGGAAATGACAGTTGAGTACAAAACAAGGGAGGAAATGGCACAAAATTGCACGTGAGAGGGAAAGAGTTTTTGAGAGGGTTTTTCTTCTCTTTTTTCCTTTTGGTTTACAGTTGAAAGTGAGAGTGAGAGACTAGGGTTTGGTCCCCCCAAGTTCTCAGCCTTTCAACAATGGTTTTGGGCCTACGTGCAGGCCCACCCATAAAACCCTCAATTTTAATGATGTGGCAGCAAAACAACCCAGGCAGGTACGCTGACGTTCGCAGTGCGAATGGACAACGAATTCTCGCCCCAGCTTCGCAGTGCGAATGGCTGGCGAATGCTCGCTCCAGATTCGCACTGCGAATGAGCCAGGGAACAAGACAGATTTTTTTCAAATTACAGGTTTGTCTTGCTGCCACACTTACAAATGTCCAAAATGTCAAAATGACTAAAAATAGCAAAATAAAGCAAAAATACTTACAATGTTGGGGTGCCTCCTAACAAGCGCTTGTTTAACGTCGGCTAAGCTCGACGGTCCATCGCGACCTCACGGATCGCGGAAAGGCACAACTGCGGGATCCCGCTCGAAACTTCCTCCGAGATACACTTTCAGCCTCTGGCCATTAACTGTCCAATTTTCCTTTGACGTTGTGTCTTCAATTACAACTGCTCCATAGGGTTTGATTTCCACAATCCGAAACGGACCGGACCATTTAGATCTTAATTTTCCGGGAAACAATTTTAATCGAGAATTGAACAATAAGACCAACTGTCCGACCTCAAACTGTTTGATGACAATTTTTCTGTCATGGTAAGACTTTACACATTCCTTATACAATTTATTGGAATCGTACGCCTGAAGGCGCACTTCATCCAACTCGTGTAATTGCACTTTTCTTTTTTCGCCGCTTAGAGTTGGATCAAAATTCAAAAATATTAAGGCCCAAAACGCCTTGTGCTCCAACTCTACCGGCAAGTGACAATTCTTACCATAAACCATTTTAAACAGTGTGAGACCGATCGGAGCCTTAAAAGCGGTCCGATACGCCCACAACGCATCATCCAGTTTATTCGCCCAATCCTTTCTCGAGGCCGAAACAGTTTTCTCTAAGATACGTTTAATCTCGTGATTGGATACCTCTGCTTGACCGTTAGCTTGAGGATGATATGGTTAGCAACTTTGTGCTTTACACCATATTGCTCAAGAGCTTTGTCAAGCTGAGTGTTACAGAAGTGAGATCCTCCATCACTTATTAACACTCGAGGTGTACCAAAACGCGCAAAAATATTTCTTTTCAAAAACTTCACCACTGTTTTTCCGTCGGCTTTAGCACATGCTATCGCCTCAACCCACTTGAAAACGTAATCCACAGCGACCAAAATATATTCATTAGAAAATGAAGATGGGAATGGACCGACAAAGTCGATCCCCTAACAGTCAAAAACTTCGATTTCTAACATATTTTGTAATGGCATTTCTTGCCGCTGTGAAATACCTCCACTTCTCTGGCACTTGTCACAACTAAGGGCATGCGCATGCGCATCTTTGAATAAGGACGGCCAATAAAAGCTCGATTGTAGGACTTTAGTGGCCGTTCTCAACCCATTAAAGTGTCCTCCATACGGAGAGTTATGACAGTGCCACAGAATATTCGTGGCTTCCTCCACTGACACACACCTTCTGAGGAGATTGTCGACACCAAGTTTAAATAAATGGGGTTCATCCCATAAAAATGACTTGGCATCAGACAAAAATTTCCGTTTTTGGTGGTGAGTTAGACCGTCCGGTATCAATCCGGTGGCTTTGTGGTTAGCCATATCGGCGAACCACGGTCTAACCTGCACTCTAAAAAGTTTTTCATCCGGGAACTCCTCTTTTACCTCAAATTCATTTTTGGTCACGTCAACGTTGACCAGGCGGGATAAGTGATCCGCCACCAAATTCTCGGAACCCCACTCGTCACGAATTTCAAGATCAAATTCCTGTAACAAAAGGATCCACCGAATCAACCTCTGTTTTGAATCAGGCTTGGTCCGTATAAACGATGACATGTGAACCAATCAAATAGGCACGAAATTTCTCCAACGCATACACTATGGCAAGCAACTCTTTTTCAGTTGTTGCATAGTTAATCTGAGCCTCGTTTAAAACTTTGCTCGCATAATGTATAACGTCCTCTGACCCAAAACAGCCCCAGCCGCATAATCGCTAGCATCGTACATTAATTCAAAATCTATTTTCCAGTTTGGTGCAACGATTATCGATGAGGTGGTTAAACTTTGTTTTAAAAAATTAAATGCGAAAAGACAAGACTCGTCAAAGTCAAAAACCTTACCTTGGACAAGCAAGTTGCTCAACGGCTTTGCGACCTTGGCGAAGTCCTTGATAAACCTACGGTAAAACCCGGTGTGCCCAAGAAAGCTCCTTATACCTTTGACATTCATCGGCGGTGGTAATTTCTCGATAACATCCACTTTGGCTTTATCAACTGCGAGGCCTTTTGCAGAAACCTTGTGACCGAGCACAATTCCCTCGTTCACCATGAAGTTGCATTTTTCCCAATTAAGCACCAAATTAGTTTCCACACACCGTTCCAACACCGTATCCAAATTTTTCAAGCACAAATCAAACGATTGTCCAAAAATGGAGAAATCATCCATAAAGACCTCGATTGTCTTTTCGATCAAATCCGCGAAGATAGCTTGCATACACCGTTGAAAAGTCGCCGGTGCATTACATAATCCAAACGGCATCCTCCTATAAGCGAAGATTCCGAACGGACATGTAAAAGTTGTTTTTTCATGATCATCCGGGTTCACAATGATTTGATTGTAACCCGAATACCCATCCAAAAAACAGTAGTATTGTTGACCGAAAAGCCTTTCGAGCATTTGATCCATAAAAGGTAGAGGAAAATGATCTTTTCTCGTAGCTTTGTTCAACCTACGGTAGTCGATGCACATTCTCCACCCGGTTACGGTCTTTGTTGGTATAAGCTCATTTTTCTCGTTTTGGACCACCGTTAATCCGCCTTTTTTCGGTACCACATGCACCGGACTAACCCACTGGCTGTCAGAAATAGGATAAATCATTCCGACATCCAACATTTTCACCACTTCCTTCCTAACCACTTCTTTCATGATAGGATTTAAGCGGCGTTGAGGTTGAGCAACCGGTTTAAAGTCCTCCTCCATGAATATCTTATGCATGCAATACGAAGGGCTTATGCCTTTGAGATCGGACATTGTCCATCCCATTGCACCCTGATTTTTTTTCAACACTTGAATTAAGCGGCTTTCCTCCACTTCAGATAAAACACTGCTAATGATCACCAGTTTATTACCACCGTCATCGAGAAAAGCATACTTCAAGGTTGACGGTAACACTTTCAGCTCAAGTTTGGAAGGCTCATCATTCACCTCTTTTTTCAGAATTTCCTCTTCATACTCCCACGGTTGCAATTCTTCCAAAGCTTCAAGCTCTAACAAACACTCTTCAAGAGCTTGCTCTTCTTCAACCGAGAATACTTCCAAGGAAACATCCAAAGCTCTTTGTAACGGATCAATGACATGAATTTGTTGTGTAACTTCGAAACTTGCTTTCTCCGTTGCATCGATTCGGAAACAATCACCCTTATCTTGCTTGTGCTTCATGGCATCATAAAGATTGAAACACACCTCTTCATCTTGGACTCTCACTTTCATGAGACCATCGTCCATGTCAATTGCCATACGGGCAGTTTTCATGAAAGGCCTTCCGAGAATCAAAGGTGCATCATCGTCCTCCTCCATCTCAATGACAACAAAATCAATTGGAAACAAAAATTTGTCCACTTTGACCAACACGTCTTCCGCTACACCGTGAGGACGGGTAGTGGATTTATCGGCGAGTTGCAACGTCATTTGCGTGGACCTTAATTCCATGTGGCCTAGCCGTTTCATAATCGACAATGGTATCAAGTTGATGCTAGAACCCAAATCAATCAACCCATTGCCCACATACATGTTTCCTATCGTAACCGACAATGTAACTCGTCCCGGATCACACTCTTTTCGTGGGAGCGTCCGTTGAATGATTACACTATAGCTTGCATCCACCATAATCGTCTCCTGATCAGTATACCTTTTCTTCTTCGTGAGGATATCTTTCATGAATTTCGCATATTTAGGCATCTGCTCCAAAGCCTCAGAAAATGGAATATTTATTTGTAATTGCTTGAAGATATCCATAAACCGAGAATAGTGTCGCGCACTATCTTTCTTTGTAGGAGCATGCGGATATGGTAGATGTTGAATTGGAATATTGTTCATCGGCTCCTTTCCCTTCTTAGTTCTCTTCACTCTCTATTTTTTTCTCATTCTCTTTTTTTTCTTTCTCATTTTCAACTAACACACCCTCAACATTTTTTTCTACTTCAATCTCCTCCCTATCTTTTTCTTTTTCAACTACAACCTCCTCCTCCACTCTCTTTTTACCTACACCCATGTCAATCTCTCTTCCACTTCTTGTGAGAATTGCTTTACAATCCTTAGGATTCGGAAGCGTATTTGCCGTAAAAGGCCCTTTTTGTTGGTCGGCCCAATTGTTTTGATAATTGCCCGACTTGTGTTTCAAGATTCCTTATGGCGGCATCGGTGTTCTTTTGGTTTGAGATTGCCATTTGCATAAATTGTGTAAGAGTGTCTTTCATCTTTGTATTTCCAACGGGAGCTTGCGGAGGTTGAGTGTAATTTTGATATTGTTGACGGTTTGATGGTCCGGCTTCTTGCGGTCTCCATTATTGTTGATAACCTTGGTTAGGCCTTTGTTGGTAACCTTGGTTGGCTTGTTGATACGGAGGTCGGGGTTGGTAACCTTGATTTCCCGCGTAATTTGCTTCCTCCTCAACGGGAGGACAATAACCGGTTGGATGGTCACCTCGACATAATTCACACACTAACACTTGCACATTTTTACTTGAAGATTCATGCATCTCCTTGAATTGTTGAGGCAGCTTAGACATTTGCTTCGTTAACAGCTCAACCTATTGTGATAACAATTTGTTTTGCGCAAGGATAACATCACTTGTTCCTAATTCCAACACTCCCAGAGTTCGTTGAGCAGGTCCACGGTTGTGACTACCTTGATGATCGTTCAAGGCCATTTTATCAATGATAGTTGTGGCTTCCGCTGCAGTTTTGCTTAACAAGGATCCACCGGCGGTGGCATCCAACAAGGTTTTGTGTACAAGTTGCAGCCCATTTCTAAAGATATGAATTTGTGACAATTCATCAAAACCATGGCCTTTGCACTTTCGTAACATTGATTTGAACCTCTCCCAAGCTTCGTTGAGAGATTCATTAGCTCCTTGTGTGAATACCGCGATGGCGGTCTTTGCTTCCATAAACCGAGTGTGAGGGAAAAATCTTTCCAAAAATTTTTCTTCCAAAGCATTCCAATCAGTCATTATGGCAGTTGACTGATCAAGGTACCATTCCTTGGCCTTCCCAATGAGGGAATATGTGAATAGTCTCTTGAACAGAGACTCCTCTTCTGCTTCCGGTGCACCAGTCGCTCCCGCTATTTCAAAGAATTTTGTCAAATGGGTGAAAGGATCTTCATGATCCATACCCGTAAATGGACTTTGATATAACAGTTGGAGAATTCCGGTCTTCATCTCAGCATGACGACCATTGTGTGCATGGCGAGCGAACTGAGCATTGTGTCGCGGACTATTTGTACATGGCCTAGAAGCAGGTGGTGGTGGTGGTGGTGGATCTCCCTCCATAACTGGAAGTATTTGTGGAAATGGTGGTGGTGTAGAAGTACTTTCCTCTTGTTCTCGCCTCTGTTTCGCTAGCTGCCTCCTTCTTCTAGTTCGGCTATTGATTCTACGAGCGGTTCTTTCAATCTCAGGATTGAAAAGAAGTTGGTCCACCGGTAGTTTCCCCCGTATAAACTAAGTCTGCACACTAAACAAATAGATAAACAAGTTCAAGATAAAGTGGTAACAGCTTACAATAACTCAACTATCTCAATGCTTGCAATATCAAATAACAATCCCCGGCAACGGCGCCATTTTGTTAGAAGAGTAATAGTGTGTGTTGTTTTTAATCGTATCCACAGGGACTATTTGATATTAGATGCTTGCCTTTCAATAGTTGCGATATTCTAAGTTAACGGTTTCACAAGTTTCAATTGTTATTATCATTCAATTGTAGCAAAGATTAAATTGTGACAAAGATTTTTGTAAAAGGTTTTATAAAAGCATGTTAAGGTTAGGTTTCGCTAATCCTTTCCATGTATAAACGATTAATCAAGCACATGAACTCGGTTTCCGACCAATATAACCGTGTATCCTCCCGACTACGTTTATGTCTAAAGCGAAATCGTGAGTACCGTTGTTTAAACTGTTAGATGATGTCTCACGCTAACAATCTAAACAACGATCATTAAGATCAATACAATGCGAATAGCAAATCCCAAATCTATGTCTAGAGTTTGGTTTTTAAGAGATGAAATTGTTAGGTCAAGATTTGTGGAATCTATGTCTAGAGTAAAACAAATCAAACTTAAAGCATTAAGAGAAAACAACTTCATCTATATTGATCAAAAACTTTGTTCATATACAATAGATCAAAAGCAATACATAAAAACAGAATCAACAACTTCTAACCTCAACATAGAGGGTTTAGCTACCACTTCTCATGGTAGATTGGATAACAAGTAAAGAGAGGAGATGAGTAAACATCCACGCCGAATAATCAAGAATGGATGCAAAATTAGCTTCTCCAAGTGAAAATACAAGCTCCAATGGTAAAAAGACTGAAAACTATGATTTTGGATCAAAATGAACAAAAGATCCTCTTTACAAAAAGTGAAATTCTATTTATACATAGCAGAATTCTGCATGATTCGCACTGCGAGCAATCCATTGCACTGCGAATGAGGAAAAATGGCACTTTAAGTGCCTCTGAGACTTAAACCGCCCCAAGCAGAAATCGTGGGTTCGCACTGCGAACCCTTCATTCGCACTGCGAATAAACCAGCGAGCCAGAATTCTCAAAACTGGAACTCTCTGCCTCTCCTCGCCAGCACCTTCGCACTGCGAACCAACCAGCGAACATTCGCTGGACCCTCGCTTGGTTCGCAGTGCGAACACAAGGTAATTGAAAACCTGGAGCTCACTGCCTCCATTCCCTGGCGCCTTCGCTGGTCCCTCGCAGTGCGAACCTTTGCTGGGCATTCGCCAGATTGTTCGCACTGCGAACACCCTGTTGCAGCTAGAAAACACAGTGGAACTTGCATTGGTTCCATGTGTTCACCATTTTGCTCCTTTCGTTTCTATACCTGCAAATTAACACACAAATTACAAGCTTCACACATATATTCCAATGTAAGCATAACAACTCCATTTAACGCTTAAATTCACACTTTACCGCAAGAAAGAAATGGAAAATGCCAAATATTCCATACAAATATATAACATGTTTGACATCTAACAGTAACGTAC
Organism: Lathyrus tuberosus; assembly: GCA_022829125.1. NCBI lineage: Eukaryota > Viridiplantae > Streptophyta > Magnoliopsida > Fabales > Fabaceae > Lathyrus > Lathyrus tuberosus. The sequence continues at coordinate 1,287,878 of JALAZF010000841.1, forward strand.
CAATAACACTTTCAAATACATTTTTCTCAATATGCATAACATCGAGAAAATGTCTCACGTACAAAGACTTCTAATATGGCAATTCAAAAAATATCGACCTCTTTTCCCACCCACCTTTGACAACCTTATGTGCAAAAGGTTTGCCAAACTGAGTACGCATATCTTTCACCTTTTTAAAAACTTGGTCACCTGACAACATAGGTGGAGCTCTACCTTGTTCGGTGTCTCCATTGAATTCTTGTCTCCACCCACGGTAGTGATGTTTGGCATTTAAGAATCTACGATGGCCGAGAAAGACATTCTTATGACCAAAATCCAATCGCTTCGAATCTGTTTTATCTTCACAAATAGGACACGCTTTTTCACCTTTTATGCTGTACCCTGATAGATTCCCGTAAGCTGGAAAATCATTAATTGTGCCAAACAACATCGCCCTCAAATTAAAACTTTCTTTCCTATATCCATCATAAACCTCCACACCGTTCTCCCACAATATCTTTAAATCTTCGATCAAAGGTGTCAAGTATACGTCTATGTCATTCCCTGGTTGTTTAGGCCCAGAGATTAACATAGATAACATCATGTACTTACGCTTCATGCATAGCCACGGAGGTAGGTTATAAATCATAAGAATCACAGGCCATGTGGTATGTGAGATACTTTGAAGACCATGCGGGTTCATTCCATCAGTAGATAATGCCAAGCGAAGGTTTCTTGCATCTTCTCCAAAGTCAGGATAATCATTATCAATTTTCGACCACTGTGGTGAATCAGCCGGATGTCGCAACTTTCCATCAATAATTCTTTCATCTGCATGCCAAGTCAGGTGTCTTGCATCGGTTTCACTACGAAACATGTGCCTAAATCTCGGAATTATAGGAAAATACCATAAGACCTTGGCTGGAGACAATTTTTTCTTATATCGAGACAAACCGCATTTAGGGCACTTAGTTAATGATGCATATTCGTTTCGAAACAAAAAGCAATCGTTTGGACAAGCATGTATCTTATCATAGCTCATGCCAATAGAGCACAACATTTTTTTTGGCCTTATAGGTTCGATTGGGAAGAACATTATCCTCCGGTAGCATTTCTCTCAAAAGGGCCAACAACTCTGTGAAACTTTTATCCGACCATCCATTGCCCGCCTTTAAGTTGTACAACTTCAATACCGCAGACAGTCTTGTGAATTTAGTGCAACCTTGATAGAGCGGTTTCTCTGCATCGCTTACCAACCTCTCAAACATTTCGGGACAATCATGAAGATCTTCTTCAACTGCTTCTGCAATCTCTTCGACTCGATCACAATCGTATGTTTCCGTGTCTTTGTCATCTGAAGCATAGGTCGTATTACTTTTCCCCTTCGGTTCAACATTCTCGTTAATTTTCTAACCATGATGTATCCAACACTTATAACTTCGATCAATTCCATGCATCAGTAAATGCGATTTCAATCCATCTGCGTCAACCTTACCCACATAACAACAACCCAAGCAAGGACAGTCCATTCGACTGGGGTCTTTAACGTGTTGATCAACAAACTTAACGAAATCCAATACCCCATTCTCGTACTCTTTGGATAATCGATCGGAATCCATCCATTTTTTATCCATGGTTTTCCTACTTATTAAGGTCAACAAAAACACTATTATATGAGGAATCAAAACATTGAATGAGGAGGAAAGTTATGATAAAACATAGAACATTGAATGAGCTCCTAACAGGGCTTCTAACATAACACAGTATTAAAATAACAAAATAACACTAACAACCTCAAGGATTTACAATATTAAAATAATGAGCAATATTAACACTAACACTAACACTAACCTAAACTAAACTAACACATTATATAGCAATAACAATGTAGAGCAACATTAACACTAATCTAAACTACTCATATTCTATCAAAAGAACATCATTCTATCAAAATAACTCCAAAACCTAACAGAACAAAACCTAACAGAACATCATTATATCTAAAGAACTCCAAAAATATGGTAACAAGAACAAAACCTAACAGAAAAATATGAAACTCACTTAAAACCTAACATAAAAAGAAAAACTCTTACCGGAACAGTGGAGCACGGTGGAGTACGGTGGAGGATGGTGGAGGACAAAGTAGGAAGGACGACGGCCGGACGGACGACGGCGAGAAAGGACGGACGACGGCGGTGAAAGGACGGACGACGGCGGTGGTTTCAGCTGGTTCGTTCTTGTTCGCAGAAAGAGAGGGAAAGAGGGAAAGAATGAAATGAAAAAGTATAGAATACTGATACCGTTTCAATTTTTATTTTAATTAAAAAGACCTTAGACAGCGCTTTGAATGAAAGCGCTGTCTAAGGTGGGCCTTAGAAAGCGCTTTTGAAAGCGCTGTCTCATATGGGCCTTAGACAGCGCTTTTGATTTTATTTTTTTTTTATTTATAAGACCTTAGACAGCGCTTTTGAGTAAAGCGCTGTCTAATATTTTCCTTTAATTTTTTTTAATTTATAAGACCTTAGAAAGCGCTTTCCTCAAAAGCGCTGTCTCAGGTCTTATATTTTTTTTAATTTATAAGACCTTAGACAGCGCTTTTAAGGAAAACGCTGTCTAATATTTTCCTTTAATTTTTTTTTTTAATTTATAAGACCTTAGAAAGCGCTTTCCTCAGAAGCGCTGTCTAAAGTCTTATATTTAGACGCGCTTTTATTTTTCTAAGTGAACAGTTTCCGTGTTTTCTAAATTTTTTAACTTATAGCAGCGCTTTTGTAATAAAGCGCTGCCTATGTAGTGCTGCCAAAGGACACTTTTGGCGTAGTGCCACCAACCCACCAATTTTTTATTTGAAAAATTATGACAAGTGGTCCAAACAAATGAAAGTTCTGTTTGGGTATCAAGAAGTTCTTGAAGTGATCAACAATGAAGTTACACCACTTGGGGCAGAAGCTACAGATGCTCAGAAGGCTACATTCAAGGAAAAGAAGAAGAAGGATTACATAGCACTCTTCTTGATTCATTCGTGTGTCAATGGTGACAACTTCGAAAAGGTTGGTGATTGCGCTTCGGCAAAGCAAGTGTGGGAGATCATGGAAAAAGCTTATGCAGGGGCTGACAAAGCCAAGGTAGTGAGGTTACAAACTCACAAACGTCAATTCGAATTACTTCAAATGGAGGAGAAGGAGACGATAAGTGATTATGTTACAAGAATTACTCGTTTGGTAAACCAAATTAAGTCATGTGGAGAAACTACAACGCAGCAGAATGTTATTTCGAAGATTTTGCGTTCGTTAACACTAAGATTCGACAACATTGTAGTGGCGATTGAGGAATCGAAGGACCTTGCGATGATGAGCAAAGAGGAGCTGCAAGGATCTCTTGAGGCTCATGAACAACAAATGGATGAAAGGAATAGCGACAAGGTAAAGGCAGAGACCGCTTAGCAAGCTCGATTCAACGAGAAGAGTAAAAGATCGAAAGGAAAATGGGCTTCGAGAGGGAAGTAAAATTTCCAAAATTTGGGTGGAAAAGATCCACAAAATTCAAAGGTTTCGATGGGGCAAAAGGGTGAGAGAAATTGCAATAGATATGGTGATCAAAGCAACGATAGAGGCGGAAAACCAAAGGTTGACAAGAGTAAAATTCAGTGTTGGAATTGTCAAAAAACTTAGACATTTCTTAAGGGAATGTAGTGTAAAACTGAAGGATTCCCAAAGAGATGAAGCTAAGGTTGCAAGGCAAGAGGTAGACGAGGAGAATACTCTCTTAGTAATGATCACACAAGGAGATTATAGTAGTGGCAGAGGTGCTAAAAATTTTGCGGAAAAATGCAGCAGAGTTGCTGAAAATTATGGGGAAAAGTGGAAAAACGGCAACGTTATGGTTACGATGCAAGATGGAATCCAATATAGTGAGGAATGGTACTTGGATTCGGGTTGTTCTATGCATATGACGGATAAGAAGAATTGGTTTGTGCAAATCAATCAAGTCGCGAAAAGTAGAGTAAAATTCATGGATGATACCACTCTTGAGACCAAAGGTGTCGGTGATATTTTGATCAAAAAGAAGAACGATGGACATTCTATCATCAAATATGTCTTGTACATTATGGGAATTAAATGTAACCTCTTGAGTATTGGCCAATTTCTTGAGAGGGGTTACAAATTTCGCATGGAAGACAAGGTTTTGTGCGTTGTGGATGCAAACTGTGTTTTGATCCTTAATGCTCTTATGGCTGCTAATAGAGCTTTCAAGATGGAGCTGAAAGTTATGGAGCATAGGTGTTTAGCTACAACGACAAGCAGAGAAGAGGGGTTATGGCACTACCGTCTTGGGCATCTCAATTTTCGAGATCTCAAAGTGTTGCAACAAAATAATATGGTTATGAGGCTGCCACACATCAACATTTCAACTGAGTTGTGTGAAGAATGTGTGAAAGCAAAGCAACATAAGGCTAGTTTTTCCAAGGATGCGGGTCATAGGAAAAAGAATCACTTTGAGGTGGTGTATTCCGATGTATGTGGGCCGATGCAAGTTGACACATTGGGTGGCAATAGATACTTTGTCACTTTTATCGATGGTTTTAGAAGAAAACTATGGTTATAGTTACCCTTACATTACTTGGTAAAATATCACGGATAACGACTAGTAAAAGTTGTTGCATCAAGACATGACAATCATGAGATTTTAAGCCAACTAATTTATGATCGTTCTCTGACGCAAGTTTCTTCATATTTGATGAGTACCATAGGGGAACTTTGATACACTACAAACTATCACAAAAAAACCTTTTTTTTTCTTTCTTAGACAGAGTGTGATAGGCTGGGGGAAAATATGTTCTATTTCGTATTTCTTTTGGGGATAACTCTTGTCGTTTACCCATCATCATCATATCTTCACAGGATTTCTTAGTATCTTTTGTCTTGTCTTTAATGTTGAGAAGTGTTCCAATCAAATTATCACATACATCAAGACTAGACAAATATGGAAGATCAAAGAACACCGACCTCTTTTTCCAAATATTTTTCTCCATGGGCCCTTTTTGTTTACCTTTTAGTTTCTTTCCAAATACAACCTTAATGTGTTGTTGTCTTTTATAAACTTCCTTCTCGGTTAAGGGTTTTGGAGCAAAATCAAACTCCTGCTCCCCATTAAAAGCCTTCTCCAATCTACGGTATGGATGATTAGGGCTTAAAATTTTTTGATGCTCATGATAAACAATCTTTTTCCATGTTGTAATTGATGGTGGCATGTATCAAATTCACATATAGGACACACTTTATGTCCCTTGAAGTTATAACCAGACTAATTACCGTATGCAGGAAAGTCATTGATTGTTAAAAACAACATGGAACGCAACTTAAAGTTATCACATATTTACGGATCATCAACATCAATGCCTTCCTCCCACAAAAGTCTTAAATCTTTAATTAATGGAGTTAAATAAACATATATGTCGTTCCATGGTTGTTTTAGACCCAAAATCATCATTGATAACATCATATATTTGCGCTTCATGCACAACCATGGAGATAGGTTATAAATTATGATAAGAACAGGCCATGACGTATGGTTAGTACTCAAATTACCAAAAGGGTTCATTCCTTCGGTGGCAAGTTCAAGCCTAAGGTTCCTCGGTTCTATTGCAAATCTAGAAATAAGGAATCAATTTTCTTACATTGCAATGAATCAGCTACATGGAGAATTTTTCCATCACACACTCTTTCATTTGTATTTCATCTAGTATTCTTTGCATCATTTACATTAGCAAACAATCTCTTAAACATTTGAATTACCGGTAGGTACCACATCACCTTGGAAGGAACACCCTTTCTAGTTACACTATCATCGTCTTCAACACCATTGGCCTTCTTCTTGTAGCGTGATTCCCCACATCTCGTGCACTCCTTCAAGTTTTCATATTCTTTCCTATATAATATGTAATCATTACGACAAACATGTATTTTTACATAATCCAAACCCATTGGACATAATATCGTCTTGGCCTCGTAACTACGGTTCGACAGCGTGTTACCTTTTGGAAGCATTTCTTGCAACAATTCAAGCAATTAAGTGAAACTTTTATCCATCCACCCATTATTTTCCTTAAAATTAAATAGTCTTAACACAGCTGACAATCTTGTAAAACTTTTTCATCCCGGATACAACGACTCTTCCATGTCTTTTTGCAAATTATCTACCACATTAGCATTCTTGAAAGCATTTACCCCAATATCACGAATCATATCTTCTAGAGTATCATTTGTAAATTCATCATCATCTTCAATTGTATCTAACAAAGGTCTTTTTTTTCACTTCACCATTCCATACCCATTTCATTTAATTTTGAATGATTCCATCACAACCTAAATGATTGAATATTTGATCCCCCTGGATGTTTATGCATATTTAGGCAAATGTTACAAGGACAGCAAAAAATCCCCATCTCCTTAGGAAGATATTTTCCCGCAAAATCAAGAAATTGAATCACTTCATTCTCATACTCTTTAATTAATCTATTGATTTTAATCCAACTACGATCCATAATCACATACAGCTTATGAAAATAAAATAAAAATAGAACACAACTAACAATAAATACTAGAATAACAACAAATATCATAACATTATAGTAAACAATATAAGTCTCAAAAACCATAATAACAACAACAACAACAACAACCACCACATACGGCAACAACATCAACGACGGAAACAACAACAACAGTAATGGAGAATTTGAACATATCAGAAATGTGATGAAAGATTCAACGGAGAAGAATTCGAGCTGACTTCCTCTTCGAAGAAGAAGGGTGGTGGTTCTCAGTCTAGGGAAGCTCCTTCGTTCGCTGGAGAATAATAGGTTCCTTTCGTTCGTTAGGGCGCAAAAAGTGAATGAGACAAAACATTATAATTCTGAAGGAATAAAAATTGTTTTTAGATTTTTATCTCGGTTTTCTTCATTAATCGAGGGGTAATATCCGACGTAAAATGTATAAAAAATAAAGGCACCATTTAGTTGTAAATAAAACATAATATTGCAGGAGCTAAGAATCAAAGCTCAAACACTGAACAACATTTTACGTTGGTTTTCCTAGAAAACTGAGGTGAAAGATAAAGTTTTTAAAAAAAATAATATATAGTGCGTTCCAGGTCATTTGACCTCGGTTTTTCAATAACTGAGATGAAAGCTTTGTCATGAAATGTAATATTTGTAGTAGTGAAAGAGTTTAACAACTATGCTTTCTATTTTCTTTTCTTTTTTCTCTTCTCGCGTCTTTCATTCACTACTACGGAAAACCCATATCACAATGGTTGGAAAAGGGATACTATCACGCGGGTCCAACCGTTGTGACGTAAGGTGTGATTGTATGTATGAGGATTTCAACCACGGGCGTGCGACCGTGATGGTATCCATGTAGCACGCTACCTACCACAACGGTTACTTTAAATAACCGTTATGGTATATTAAAATGCAACATATTTAACAAAGGTTGTTCTATACAACCGTTGTTGTATATAGCCCTGAGTTTATTATAAATTATGTGAAATGCTTGTTTCGCCAATGCTCACTAAACATATAACCTTCCAATCTGCACTAGAACATTATAATATGACAAATTAAGTTATATTAGAAGAATAAGTACACGTTCAATGCTTGATAAGGGTTCTTCAACTCCTTATCCGTATTTTGTTCTTTGACAGTAAGAACTTGGTTTCATGATCCTAGTTCTTCAATAACCCCTGCCTTCAACTCTAATTCTTTTTGCAAAGTATTATTTACTTTACAAACAAAATTAGAGGTGGAGAGAGGGGTGGTTGAAGATTTAGAATCACTAAACCAAGTTCTAACAGTCAAGGAACAACATGCAGTTAACAGTGTTAAGAATTCTTTTCAAGAATTGAATATGTACTTATTTTCTAATACAATTTTATCTATCATACCATAATTTTCTAATACAGTTTGGGAAGTTATATATTCGGTAAGGGATTGGAAAAACACTCAAACCACATAATATATAATAAATTCATATTTTAAACAAACATTAACAACAACATTCATCAAAAACATTCATCAAACACAAACAATAACCAACAAACACGATACAACAAACATATAAAATGCTTCAGAAACATACCATGCATGTCAAGTTCCATAATGCGTGTCAATAATGAAATAAGGATGAAGAAAAATTTAGACCAGCAAACTTGTGTACATTTTGAATGGATGTCATTCTGGATCTTTGACAGGCTAAATTTATCTTCGTCCTCTTTATTGCAATAAGCATCCATACCTACAAGAGGAAAAAAGAAGAAAGTTCAAACATCATGAAACAAGATATTGAAACAGATTTTAAAAAAAAACTACAGAGAAAAAGAACCCGTAAATACCCATTGTCTAAGACTTGTTGGTATGATTTCGTTTTGTGGTTTCCATATGAGAGAGACGAGTGACAGAGTTGTTAGGGTTTCGTTTTGAGAGACGAGTGAAAGAGTTGTTAGGATTTTGTTTTGAGAGAGACAGATGTTATGTACTGAAGCGGTAGATAATTTCGCTTATATATAAATAAATATCACGTTTCATCATGGTTGGAAATAAAAACCGTGGTGATATACATGGTCAATAACATTTTTTATCACGAGAAATGACTAATTGTTGGTGATGGGATTCGAACTATTTCACTCCGAGTACTTTTCACTACGGTTGCTACTTCTGAACGTTGTGACATGTCATCTAGTAAATAAAAAAATATGCGCCCATGATAAATCTATTACCACAGTTAACACTATGTCCATCGTAATATTGATGTTACGAAAGGTTTGTTTTGTAGTAGTGATTTTTTTTTTCCATTGGTAAAGAATCATACTCTGAACTGAAGAAAACAACATAAATAAACACATTCGTTAAATAAAGCAGTAGTATAGTTCACAAAACGGGAAAGCAAAAAAAAAAAAACAAAAGAAAACTAAATAACACTAATCTGTGTGTTGCCTCTCAAGTAGCATTTTGCTATTTTCTTTCCAATTTTTCCACTTTTTCATCTTTTTGCTTTGTTTATTCACTTCTTAATTTTCTTTCTATTTCTTTATAAAACTTAAACATAATCTACTAAAAACCATAAAAAAAAATACAAATACTTAAAAAAATTACATGATGACAGGGTGTACTTCTTCTTCTTCTCATCGACGCCCATGACTACTACTGCTTCTCCATTGAACCTCTAGTTGTAGGATTGTAGTGAATCTTCTTTCCTTTGTTTGATGGATCTCGGGCTTTCCCATAACATGGTTTTCCTTCGCGCCGTTGTCAAGTGTGTAATACCCCATATTATCTAATTGCTCAATTGGATATCAGATGAGTATCTATGTGCTCTATCTTTGGTATATTGGATTAATGGAATCCTCTAAGTACTTTAAGTATTGACATTTGGGATCAATAGAGCAACTGTTGAACTCTGAAGAGATCAATTATTTCAATTCACGAAAGGATTTTAAGGTAACTTTAATAATTGATCAATTTAGTTGAGACGATAAAATATCAATTGGAGATATTTTACCCTGTTGGAATTACATTATATAATAAGCATTATATATATATATATATATATATATATATATATATATATATATATATATATATATATATATATGTAAAGAAAAGAAAAAAAGAAAAAAAATAGAAAAAAGAAGTAAGAAGAAGAAGAGGAAAGGAGTAGAAGGAGAGAAAGTGAAGAAGAGAAAATGGAAAGAGGGAAGAAAGCTTGGATCATCATCTTCTTCAAACTCCTCTTCGATTATCAGGTGGGTTCTAAATAGAAACTTAAGTTCTAGAGTTAGAGATGATTTTAGCTTAAGTTAGGGTTTATGAAAAATTTCTTAAATTGCTAATCGATGAAATTTAACGGTTGAAATGCGGTATAAATGGTGTAGTATAATCATTAGCCATGTGTGATCATCTGTTAATGCATGTTTGTATGTTGGGTGAAGTTTTGGATGGGTTTTTGGTCCCAATGCTCTGTTTTCACGCTGCTGGGAAACCCAGTTTTCGCAGGTTCGCACTGCGAGTCCCCTAGCGAAGGGGAAAGCGAGCATTCGCTGGTTACTCGCACGGCGAAGGTGAGGGTGAACATTCGCCAGAGGTTCGCACTGCGAACTTTACCTTGTTTTGGTTCTGACTTGGTTCGCCAGACGTTCGCACTGCGAATGGGGCAGCGAACCAGTGTTGGCTAGGCATTCGCTGGGAGCTTCGCACTGCGAATGAGGAAGCGAGCATTCGCTGGCTGCTTCGCAATGCGAACATGACAGCTTTTTCCGTTTTGTTTCCTTCATAACTTTTGATCCGTAACTCAGATCGGGACATTCTTGGTGTCATTAGAAAGCTATGACGACCCTCTATCTGATAAAAAGTGAAAATCTTGGGTATGATGAGGGATATTTCATTTAGTGGAAAATGAAGGAAAGTAATGTTTTGTGAAATGTTGGAATTGACGTCTTTTGGATCGTAATTCCGATTGAGGCATATTTATAGCCGATGTAAAGTTGTGAAAATATCCTACGGGATAAAAGTCAGAAATATTGATTTCGTTACCCGATTAAATGAATCGGAGGGAAACCGAAAGTGATGTTTTATGTGATGTGTGATTATATGTATTTATTTGTAATATTTGTGTTATGCCATATCTATCTAATATTGTTGTTAAAATGAATGAGATAATATACATGTCAAAATGAGTTAGGGAGAGTGAGTAAACTTTACCCCGAAAACAAATGGCATAGTTAAGATTGGTATAATTCTAGGTTGTGACTAGAATTGTGATAGAAACTCTGAATGACAACGCTCGTGCATGAGAGGCCGAGGCGTGTGTCCATTATTGAATGGTATAGAAATGAGTGAAACACTAGTATGGAACATGTGTAATTTTTGTGATTTATGAGAAAAGGCGAATGTGGCCTTAAGGCTAATATGGCCTTGTGATTGTCGAATACAATCACGTTGTGTGTATGATCACGTAATCATAACCAGTTTATCTTATGGTGTAGTTTCATGAGACTCGAGCTCCTCCTCTGAAACGTATGCACAATTACTTAGTAGGTTTGATTCCCTACGTGTAGGACGATTGGAGCCTATGCTATGGGTTGAGACTTGTGATGGTTAACAGGCCATGAGAAGTGACGGTTCACGGTTAACATGCCGATGATCCCGAATCCAATTCGTATGCCAAGTAACTACAAGGATCCATGACTCGGGTCGACTTCTAGACGTAGAAGCGGACGGGAAAAGGGGATGCCTTGGTACGGTTATCGATTCGTAAGGAATCTTGAGTTAACAGGCTCAGGACGTAATTCCTTCCGTGTGATATTTATGAGTTAACAGACTCATGACATGTTTCCATATAGTGTGAGATTGTGAGATTGTGAACTCAAAGTCATTTCCCTTCCCCTTGACTTGAGTTAGGATTGATAGAACCCTGTAAAGCCGAGAGGATCTATAGGATAGGGAACTCACTGAGATTTGATGTATCTCACCCCACTATAGTTGCTTTATTTCAGGTAATTGCAGGTTTGATTTGCAAGTGGAGAAATCTTGGGATGTTTCAAGAGAAGTTTGGCTTTAGTATTTCCGTTGTGTATTTGTTGTATACAATTGAGGATATTGTATATTCTTAGATTTTATTTTCTTTGGCTAGTTTCCATGACTTGTGCCATAGATTGTATTTGTGTTTTTAGAATGGACAAGTATGTGAACTATGCCATTAGGCACTTTTGATGTGTCAGTACCAAATAAAATGTGTGTATTGTATTATTCTAGATATATATTATACAGGACATTACAAAGTGTACGGAAAATAAGCACTTCATTTGGGTCCAAATTCGCCGAAAATATTGGAACTAGAATGAGATGTCTTAAGTGTACTTCACGGCGTCGAGAAGACAACCGAAGTTAGTGGAAAGCATGTGATCCATCAAAAAGGTAAATACATGTCAATATAGTCCTAAATCGAGAGTTTCAACATAGAAGTGATATTATTAAGGGGCGAAAACGATGAGAGCAAGATGTACCTCTTAAGTTTAGGACATACAAAATAATAATAATAATAATAATAATAATAGGGGAAGATAGTGTAATACGAGCATCTTTCAAGAGACGAAAGTGTAATATATTTTACTTAAGAAGGGAAGGGAGTGTATATTTTAACACAAGAAAAGATGATAGTGTAATATCAATATATCTCTCGAAAAATAGAAGTGTAATATATTTTGCATAAGAGAAAACAATATGTATAATTTAACACAAGTAAGAAAAGTAGTGTAATATGAGTATGTCTTAGGAGAGGGGAATTAATGTAATTTATCCTAAAAAATAATAATCTTTAAAGTAAAATTAATTAACAATTATTTTTTTATAGTGATTAAAAAAATCTCTGTTAGAGCATCACTATGTTAACAAAGAAAAAACTAAATTTTGGTCTATTATTGTTGAATTGATCTTGTCGTCCATCTCTTTTTTTTTGGTATAACAATAGCAAGAATTTGTGCTCTCTAATCATGATCACCTAATTATATAAGGACCATACACTATTCTTGTTTAATTTCAAAGCTTGTAAACTAGGTAGGTTTCCATCATTTTGAAAACTATGATGAATAAATGATTTGTGTGGTGTTAATTAATTGGTCTTTGAATGCTTGGATAGCTACTAATACAAATGAAAATGGTAGTTAGTGGCTTTCCTTGACCCCGAGCTTCTTTCTGCAGGTTATATATATATATATATATATATATATATATATATATATATATATATATAAAGGACCATAATTGTAATAATGGATGGTTGGTGTGATAAAACGAACACGTTTTAAATTGCTAGTTCATTATTTTAAACAATTAAAGAAAAGTTGAGGTCTGACTTACTAAGTAAAAGATATGAATAATTTACTCATTTAATATATATTCAATTAAATTACGATACATATATTCTAATAATTAAATATATTAAATGTCTTAACTACACACATCAATAATTAATATCATTTTATTAATTTAAAAGTAATGTTTCAATTTTTCATATACATTTATAACTTATAAATGGATTCACATTATAATGGATAATTTATCCGTCTTTTTGTCAAGATAATAAAAAAAAAATCTTTAAAAAATTATATAAGTGAAAAACAATATTATTAAAATATTATTATCATGTATTAGTGTTGATCGTACCTGGATCAGACAGTGATGGTGGCCAAAGGCGTCTGGAACGGCAGCTCCGGTGATGGTGAGAGACGGTGGGGGGGTGTACCTGCAAGGTACTCCGACGCTCAAGTGAGAGAGTGTACAGAATATCGGCAAATACAAGAAGGGAGAATGATAGGAAGAAAAGTGTCTAACCTGACCCTCTCAAATGAGAGGGTATTTATAGAGAGCCCCCAGCGCGGGGCCAACGGTTACCTGCAATGGGCTGGATCAACTAGGCCCACTCCAAGTAACTGCTAGGGCTTACGTGTAGTAGTGAAGACCTGCACGTGGTCTTCGCCCTAGAGTAACTGCTCCTAGATTTCCGGAAGTAGGGCAGACCGAATCTTTCGGAAGTGGGAGGTTACTTGGAACGTGTCCACGCAGGATGGACCGTTGGGTGCTCCTCGCGGGGAGGAGCCTTCTGTGTCGAGGAGATGTGAAGCCCGTAGGAAGGGCATGGCCTCGCGGGGAGGCGATACTGTCCGTCGAGGAGGGACGAGTAGCATACTCGCAGGGGAGAGGCTAGCTTGTCGAGGAGCCACATCTCAGCGGGGTGGGACGTCCTCGACTCCTATTGTCCAAGGTGCCCGACACTACCTGAGTGCCCAGCGAGACTGTGGCTAGCACGTGGCAGTCGCGTGTCGCAGAGGGACCTTGCCTTATTGGACCCCCCCGGGCAGTATGGGTTAGGTCTGCTCGACTGTTGGACAGCCTCGGCCCAGTCCAGAACAAGTGTATTTTTATATTTTTACATATTATTAATGTATTCACTTCATCATAAATATAAAGTGAAAAATATTAAGTTAAAAAAAGTACAAGTGTAATTAGTTAAGAATAAAATTAATAATTAATATTAGGGAAAATTATTTTAAAACAATTATTTTAAATATGTTATTCAATTTAAGACAAAAGAAGCGTAACATATTGCATGAACATGTCTATGAAAATTTGATATTTTAAAGGAAAAATCAAATTGATCACTTATTTATCTTGGCTAAGGTTTAACATCAAATTTAAAATTATTTTTTCTTGATGTAAAAAGTGCTGGGTGAGTCCAACTTGGCTCTTCCACCCAAGTAGCCAAACTCAATAGGCATTCTTAACTTGTTCTTGTCAGAGAGTGAAAAAAATGTTTATAATATGCATGAACAAATACATAGTATTTTTCATATAGCCACGAAAAAAAATATTGGAAATGTACTTAACAAATATAAACATCTTTATATTTGAACCTATAATACCTATTTTTCAACATCTTTTCTCCAAGTTATTAAAATTTAAATAAATTTAAATATTATACAAACCCTGGATAAATAAATTTTAATATTATACAAACTCCGGATAAATAAATTTAATATAATATATTTGAATGAGATTAAAGGTAGCGCATTATCAGTGTAAACTAGTTTTACACCATCATCCAATAGAATTATAACATTCTAACATGTCATATCAATATTTTAAAATTAAACGTGTGACTTAGCGGAATACACGTCTGTGATTGGTTGACAGTCATATTCTTTTTTCTCTATTTGAATTTCAATTAATTAAAAGTTATAAAAAAAAACTATAATAAAGAGTATATTATTAGTCTAATTCATCGCTTTTATTCATCATGTTCAGACTTTCATTAAATTTGTGTTGACCATTATCTTAACCTTCATCCATGCAACAGTTACTAGTCTCATGATAAAATAGATAGGTTATTTATTTTTGACTCAATTGCATAGTTGCTTGCAGTCCTGATTAAATGAATGTGATGTGAATGATACTATTGTGTGTTTTTCATATGAGGAGAAGGGTTAATTTAAATTTACAATTAGTGAGAAAAAATTATTTACTATAAATATTTTTATAACAATAAACTAGTGGTTAATGAAATTATATTCAACGCTGTACAGTTTTTTAAAAATTGAATTGAAGCGGTCGGTCGAACTATGAATCGGAAGGATCATCAGTCTGATATAATTGTTAGATTGGATAGGTTATTAAATCGATAACAATCGGTCAAAACCGGAACAAAACTAACAAATCGGCTGTTTTGCAAAACCAACAAACTAAATGCTTGCTATTTTTTCTCTTACAAAATGATGACATTTTGATAATTTTTTAGTAAAAAATATATAATTAAAAAATAAGTAGACTTTGTTAAAAACTTATTTAGAACAACTTTTCATTCTTAAAATTAAATTTATCTATTATTTTATTATTTAATTTTTGTTGTAATAAATTTTGTTCAAAATTTATTTTGTATTTTTTTGTGTTATGAATATGTTTAGAATTTAAATTTAAAGAATGAACTTGAGAAATCATGAAATTTTGAAATTTTGTAGGTGTTGTGATTTTTTTTAGAACTGAGTCATTTGGTTCAATCTGTTTAATATTTAGTCATGTAGTTCAACCAGTGATCCAGTGATTCTCTCAATGAACCAGTGACCCAGTACTCTCACCGGTCTGATGATCAGTTCGATTTTTAAAACATTGATGTTGTAACAATGTGTATGACAAGTATAACGTGTAACAGACATAATAAATATGCAGAAAATAAATAACACAAGAATTGATAACTTAGTTCGGTACAAAATTGTATACATTTGGAGGACATTAAAATAAATGAAAGAAAATTCACTCTTAATAATCAGAAATACAAATTGCTCTTATTTGAACTCTCCTAATTCAATGTTTTTTTTTTCTGAATACTATCCGTGAATTTCTATTCAGGACTCCCCTTGAATATGATACCTCTCACTTTTACTGAAACACTATCTCCAGTATTTGGAGAATTACAAGAATTTATGAATAATGAAACAAAATTACAACTCAAATACTCTAATCTTTAACATAGGAATATGACTCAAGAATATACTATTACAAAATAAAATAAAAATATACTAAAAACAAATACACATGCCTAGCTTGATTGTGCAAGGTCTGAGTATTTGAAATGGAAATGTCCTCCTTAAATAGCAACAAGGTCCAACTTCAAATCCCATTAGGATTTTTTGTGATGAATTCAGCTGGAATCTCAAAAGCACAAGATCAATCTTCAATAATGTTTATTTCAAAACTTTAATTGATTGATCAAACCTAAATTAATCTGAATCTCTTGAATATTGTCTTGCTTAATTCGATTAAGATTAATTCTTTCTTTAAACCAAAAATATATATGATCAATCAAAACTTCATTATGGTGATTGAGACCATTGATTGATACAAATATTGAACAAAATAGAACACCAAATGCAATCTTGCTAAAAACAAATTTAGGATAGATCTTTAACAAATCCAAACACATGCTAAGACACTCATATATCTGATTAGATAGAAAATGAAACAAAAAATATAAAGCACAATATAATCTTCAATCAACCTTGTGCGTCAGGCAACCAATTCGAGTCAGGATGTCACACTGAATGTCGTCATACATTTTTCTTAAAATGTTACTTTCCCCGAATCTTCATAAAGCCAATTCTAATTCTCCATTAAAAAAATCCAATAATATATTTACTTGATAGAATTAATAATTACAAATATTAAAGTAATGGATTAAGAATAAAATACCTTCCTAAAACTGAAAAATCATATAAATAAATCATCTTTAATAAAAGGATGGAGATCTTCTCATTTAATTCAAATCCCAATCTTGAAGCCAATGCAAATCTAAATTCTTGTTTAAACCACATTCAAATAAAATATTCTCTAAATAAATATATTATTTAATCAAATCTTCTTCAATCCAATTTGAATTAAAATATTTTCCCAAAAACGTGATATTGATCAAACTTCTGAAAGAGTTATAACGAAAGAATTCTTGAATAAAATCTCAAGTAAATCAGAACTTAATCCGAGTAGCACGCATGCCTGGATGTCTCAAAACATGTCAAGACATCTTATTAAACAAGTTGTCTACGTAAATTTTTCATTCAAATCTATCTTTCAAAGCAGCTTCAGTAGAACCTTGAACTGGAAAAACTTGAACCAAATCTTGTAATAAACTCTAAAATCAAACACAAGACAAAATGAGTAAAGATGTACTCAACAACGTTTGAGACATCTTACTTTCCATTTTTCCTATAAAAATAATCTAATCCAAGTGTAATAACAAACTCCCCATTTGACTATTTTTTAGGCAAAACACAAATTACATATAAGTATTGAATGCAGCTAAGAGGAGGTGAATTAGGTACTTTAAAATTTTCTGGATTTTAGAGTGAGCGTTTCTTTATTTTCTGGTTTATGGATAAGTGATGAAAGCAGTAAAGTCCAAAAACTAAAGAACACCAGAAATCATACTAGTTCCCCTCACAAACCGAGAATGTGTCTAGTCCTCTTACACACTGTAAGGGATTTCAATATTGTTAGAACTTTGTACAAGTCTAAACCAAACTTCTATACAAAAGCTTCTAACTTAATCACCAAGACAAACCACCTTGTGATTTTACAATATAGAAAAAGAAACACACATTCTTTTTCCAGCCTTCTTGTTTCCAACAATCCTGGACAGCAAGATACAAACAGAATTAGTTAAGTTTTTGATATAGATAAGTTTTGTGCCGTAGGATAGAATAAATCCTAACATTAGAATTTATTCTCTTTCACAAATATGGTATATCACAATATAACTTTAAGTGCTCAAGAGCTTTCACGTTATTTGAATATGAAAATAATGCACAAGTTCTTGAAGATTGAAATTGACATATGCAGTGAAATACTTAGGAATTTTTTTGAAAGAGGTGAACTTGATCAGAGAAAATACATTCAATTTATATGGAAATATACAACTTTTGAATCAAGACATAGCTCTTGATAAAATATGTTAAGGTGTGTTTTTAAATTGAAAGAATACATATGAAGGTGCCATGAAAATATGCAATGCATAAAAGTATTTATCTGAAAAAACACAAGTGTCAATCAATTGAGAGGGATGATCAATGGATTGCTTCTTCAAAACGTTTGAAATTTTTTGAAATTTTACCTAGTGTCATTCGATTTCTCATCCCATGCAATCGATTGATGGCCTTAAAATTTTAGCACATTTGAATGATGATAATCGATTGATGTATCCATGCAATCGATTGTTTTACTTAAAAATTGTTTTTTTTTTTGTTCATTTTAAATACTATGCAAAAATTTCTAAGTACAAAACGCAAAGACATGGATTCATATGAGAGGTCATACATTGATTTTAGATAGTTTGAGCGCTTAAGGTTATATGTAACTATGAAAAACCATATTTATCATCTTATTCAATCACCCATATCATAGCCATTTGAGTAGATTCTTCCATCCTTATGCATTTGATCACATCTTCACACTATGTTTTGTGTTCATCAAAATCATCTTCATTGAAGGCTTGACATTACATTCTCCCCTTTTTTTATGATGACAAAACAATTCATGATGGTTGTGCTTGCTTGAAAAAAAGTAAAGAGACTCCTCATATGTTGGATGACTTCCCTAAATGTATGAATCTTGCTAAGGTTGAATTTCTATGAGTTATCATGTACCTAGGAAAGATATAAGCATACATGCATACATCTTTCTCCCTATTTTGACATGATCAAATAGAAAGGAAAGATGGGTAAAGAAAAAAAATATATGAAAGATAATAATATTAAGAATAAGATACATGCATAACAATTTTAAAAAGTTAAACATACTTAATTAGTTGAAACATAATCCAACATAATACATAACTTAAACCATAATCAAACATAATGCATAATTAAGTTTTACTAAAAATTCAATTAGGGTAAGTGAGAAGGAGGAAAGTTTAGATCCTATTTTAATGGGGAAATAATAAAGAATTTTAATCGAGAATTTAATTAAAAAATATTCAAAAAATGAAAAGCATCAACCGATTGATAAGGGTATGCATTCAATTGACCTTAAACCGCGTTAGACATTGCAAACCGAAAAATGAAATTTCTAAAGCATACAATTGATGAATTTAATATTTCAATCTATCAATTCAAAAAAAAATTGAGTGATCAATCGATTGACATATCCATGCAATTGATTGCTTCCATAAAAAATTGAAATTTTTTAAAATTTTTGCTTGAAAACCAATTTTTCATAAACAAATAACACATAATAAACATAATTATCAAAGATATATCATGATTAGCACAATTATTCAATGGAAACTTAAACAATTAGAAGAATGGAGTAGAAGCAGAGATGCGGAAAAAGTTAAATTATCGAATTTTAAATAATTGAAGATATACATGCACCTTTGATTTTATTGATGATCCATACAGTCTTGTGAGTGATTATATATCCCTTTAATCCAAGATCTCTAACTCTTGCCGAATTTCGTAAAATGAATCTTTTTCCAATGGTTTAGAGAAGATATCTACTAGTTGATTATGTGTATCCACATTTTTCACATAGAAAGTTGCTAAGTTTATCATATCATGCCCTTGATGCTTGCTTCAAGCCATAAAGAGTTTTTCTCAACTTGTTGACATATGAAGGATTCTTGAAGTCTTCAAAACCAGGAGGTTGTTTGACATAGACTTCCTCATTTATGTATCCATTCAAGAAGGCTCTTTTGACATCCATTAGGAATAACTGAAAATTTAACGAACACACATAAGCAAGTAATAAACAAATAGCTTCTAACCTTACAACTAGAGAGAATGTTTCTTCAAAGTAAATTCCTTCTTCTTGATTATAACCTTCGGCCACCAATCTTGCTATGTTTCGAACAATTATACCATTCTCGTCAAGTTTGTTCTTAAACGCCCATTTGGTACCTATGATGTGTTTACCACTTGGCCTAAGAACAAGTTCCCAAATAAGATTTCTTTCTAATTGATTTAATTCCTCTTGCATGGAAAAAATCCATTGCTCATCTTCTTAGGATTTATCAATCTTTGATGGTTCTATTTGAGAAACAAATTCCATATTCAAGCAAGCATCCTTGACATTTAGCCTTGTTGAAACTCCTTTACTCATGTCATCAATAACTTTATCAATTGGGTGATCATGATGGGTTCTCCATTCTTGAGGAAGATCACTTTGATTTTTCTTTTATTGAATAGTTTCCTCTTTGTATTCTGATTGAAACTTTGTCATCTTTGGTAATGTCTTCCAAGGGTACTTCTAAAAAATCATCATTATCATCACAAACAATTATATCCTCCTTAGAGGGGTTAGATTCATCAAAAGAAACATGCATATACTCTTCAATAGTTAAAGTTATTTTATTTTAAATTCTATAAGCCTTACTAGAGAAAGTAACCAATAAAAATATGTTTGTTGGATTTCTCGTCAAACCTACCGAGGTTGTTTTTGTAATGTTTTAGGACAAAGCACTTACATCCAAAGATATGAAAGTGAGAAATGTTTGACTTTCTTCCCTTAAGATTTCATATGGAGTCTTTTTCAAGATTGGTCTAATGATAACCCGATTGCTTACATAACATCGCATTCGCCCCAAAATACTTTGGTAGATTTAAGTCACTTAGCATGGTTCTTTCTAGTTCAACTAGAGACCGATTCTTTCTTTCAACCATGCCATTTTGTTGTGGAATCCTTGGTCTTGAAAAGTTATGAAAGATGCCATGTTCTTCACAAAACTCTTCAAATGATGCGTTTTGGAACTCTCCACTATGGTCACTTCTAATTGATGCAATCTTTAGTGATTTTTCATTTAACACTTGTTTTAGATATTTCTTTAATGTCTTAAAAGCGTCATTTTTCTGCACTAAAAAGAGTGTCCAAGAAAATATAGAAAAATCATCAACAATAACTAAGACATATCATAACCTCTGAAGCTTCTTGTTCTTGATAGACCAAACAAGTTCATGTGCAACAATTGAAGTGGCCTTGTAGTTGATACAACATTTTTTGGCTAGAAATTTGATTTGGTTTGCTTCCTTTTGATATGCATCACATAATTTATCTTTGACAAATTTCATCTTTTGTAAATCAATGACAAGATCATGTTTGACTAGTTTTTTTAAATGTTCCATATAAATATGAGCTACTCTTTTATGCGAAAGCCATGTGTCATTGTTGCTTACCATGAGACATTTTGCTTTCAAATATAAATCATCTAAATAAATCATGAAAATATTATGAAAACTTTTACCTTTAAGCTTTACCTCATGAGTGGCTTCTTCTTCAACGAAGCATTCATCCTTGGTGAACTTGATTTTGAATCCTTTGTCACAAAGTTGGTTTATGCTAAGAAGATTGTGATTTAGTCCTTCAACATAAAGTACATCTTCATTGGTTCTGAAAGGTGGTGCTCCAACTTTTCTTATACCAAGAATTTTCCTTTGTTGTTGTCCCCATATGTGACATAACCCTTGGCCTTTAAGACAAGAGATAAAACTTTATTTATATTTTCCGTCACATGCTTAGAACAACCACTATCAAGATACCATAGATTTGTAGTGGCCTTCAAGAAAACCTACAAAAATATTAAGTTTTGTTAGGTACCCAACGTGCCTTGGGTCCTTCATAATTAGTTCCTTTCTTGACCCGCACATAATGCCCACTAGCAACATTATAGTTTCTTACATAGAAAGCATTAGGTGTGTGACTAATTATACCATAATAGAAACAAGTAGGAACAAAATTATTTTTATTTCTTGGAACATAAGTCCTTTTTCGACCATTTCTATTTTAAGGATAATGATGAACATGTTGAACTTTTTTCACTTTCTCTTTGGTAGATTGGTCACTTGCCTTAACAAATATAGTTTTGCTAGAACTTGGTTTGTCAAACTTTGAATAAACAAGACCACTTTTATCATTTGAATATATTTGTCTATTAAGGATTCCTTCCAATCCAATTTGTCTTTTTTCATATCTTTCAATAAGTCTTTTTAATTAGATAACTTGAAAAGAAAGTGAATTACACTCTTTGCATGTAAAATTATGTTTTTCTTTATCAAAATAATTTTGTTTTTCAACTTCAAAGTCTTTGTGCATGGTGTCAATATTTACTTCAAGAGATGAAATTTGTTTCTTTTGAGTTGAAACCATTTTGTACATAATTTTACATTCATTGATAAATTCATTTATTGTTCCCTGAGCATAATTATCATAAGAAGATATTTTGTTACTAACCTCTTCTTCTTCATCATCAAAATGGTGTGATGCCATCAACGTAAGATGTGCATATTTCTCATTTTCTAAACCGGGTGATGAACTCACTTCAGTATCATCCCATGCAATGTAGGCCTTTTTGGACTTTGACTATTTTCTTCCTTTGAAACCAATTTTCTTGGCGAGTTTTGGGAAATCCATCTTTATTTGTTATTGCTTTCCACATTCATATTAATTGATATTTTGTTTTGACATAGAGGTTTCTTTTCTCTTGAAAAATTTCTTTTTTTTTTGCAAAGTTTAAAGATTTATCATCATTATTAGAAAAACTTACCAAGCCTTTTCACAAGAAGCATGAAGTTCTCATATTCATGTGGAGCATCTTCTTCTAGTTATTCTGTTGAGTCAACTTTTAAATAAATGCCTTTGGACTTGATCTCTTGAATCTCATGCTTTTCTAGTCTCCCATGTTCAATCTCATGCTTTTGAAGTTTTTCGAATAAAGATGCGGATGTCATAGTAGATAGACTTTTATTTTCAGATATTTTTGTCACCTTTGGTGTCCATTCCCTGATTAAAGATATAAGCATTTTAAGATTAAATTCATCGTTAGTAAAAGTCTTACCGAGAGAAATCAAGTGATTAGTCAAGTGTACAAATCTTTTCTACAAGTCATGGATTGATTCTCCAAGCTGCATTCTGAATAACTCATACTCTTGACTTAAGTTATTCAATCTTGATCTTTTTACTTTAGCGGTTCCTTCATGAGTTTCCACTAATGTATCTCATATTTCTTTTGTCGTTGCGCATTGAGAGAGATAGAAGAATTCATTCATGCATAGAGCCTCTTTGAGTAAGTTGATTGCTTTCTTGTTATAGAGGACCTTTTCTTATCATCTTCATCTTATGAACTTTTTATCTTTGATGTCCCAACACCGTTGAGAACACTTGCAGGAACAAACAGACCATTTTCTAAAGCATCCAACATTTCTTCTCCTTATGCTTCAAGATGAGCCTTCATGTGTATTTTCCAGAAATCAAATTATTCACCACAAAACAATAGAGGCTTGTTGTTGCTACAACCGTCTCTAAAAACTTGATTTGCGGAAGCCATTCTAGATCTTTTAGGAACATGTTACATTAACATGTTATGATGCCAATTGCAAGTATTAAGAATTTGGTAATTTAAAATTTTTTGGATTTTAGAGTGACTGCTTTTTTATTTTCTGGTTTATGGTTAGGTGATGAAACTAGTAAAGCGAAAAAAGTACAAAACACCATAAATTATACTAGTTTCTTTCACAATTCGAGAGTACGTCTAGTCCCCTTACACACTATAAGAGATTACAATATTGATAGAACTTTTTACAATCCTAAACCTTAGCTTCTATACACAAGCTTCTAACTTAATCACCAAGGAAAACCACCTTGTGATTTTACAACACAGAAAAAGAAACACACTTTCTTTTTCCAACCTTCTTGTTTCCAAGAATTCTGGATAACAAGATACAGACACAATTATTTGAGTTTTTGATACAGATAAGTTTGGTGCAGTAGGATAGAATAAATCCTAATAGTAGAATTTCTTCCCTTTCAAAAATATGGTATATCATAATATAACTTTAAGTGCTCAAGAAATTTTACGTTATTTGAATATGAAAATAATGCACGAGTTCTTGAAGATTGAAACTGACAGATGCAATGAAATACTCAGGAAAGAATTTTTTGAAAGAGGTGAATTTGATCAGATAAAATACATTCTATTTATATGGCATCATACACCTTTTGAATTAAGACATAGCCTTTGATAAAATATGATAGTGTGTGTTTTTAAATTTAAAGGATACATATGAAGGTGCCATGAAAGGATGCAATGTGTAAAAGTATTTTTCTGAAAAACACTAGTATCAATCGATTGAGAGGGATGGTCAGTTTATTGCTTCTTCCAAATGTCTGAAAAATTTGAAATTTTAACTAGTGTCTATCGATTTCTCATCCCATGCAATCGATTGATGGCCTTAAAAATATTTCAAATTTGAATGATGAAAATCGATTGATGCATCCATGGAATCGATTGTTTTGCTTAAAAATGAATTTTTTTTTCATTTTAAATACTATGCGAAAATTTCTAAGTACAAAATGTAAAGACATTTATTCATATGAGATTTCATGGATTGGTTTTAGATAGTTAGAGCACTTAAGGTTATATGTAACTATGAAACATCATATTTACCATCTTATTCAATCATCCATATCATAGCCATTTAAGTAGCTACTTCCTTCAAGAACGCATCACAGATAGCACACAAGCAAAGATTTACACAATATCATCAAAGAGAAGTGTGTCTTTTTCTCCCTCAGAATTCCTAAAAATGCACAAAGAACATAGGAACCCCATCATAGAATCAATAGAGAAACAACCAAAGAAAGTAGGAACATAGAAACCTCATAAAAACCAACAAACCAGCAACAGATCCTGCCAACAGGCAAGATTTTATTCACATTATTACAGAAAATCTTTCATACCATATCTAGAGAAAACATATCACAACAACACCAGAGATCTCAAAATACAACAAACTAGAACACACATAACACAATAGTCCAACCAGGGACAGTTGGTTGAGATGAAGAAACTCCAACAGATTTGGGAGTCCACATTTGATAATAACTTGACACACACTTTTTATTGCATAAGTCGTAACCATGATCTCTAGCATTTCTTCATTAAATCCAAACCAGTTTCATCAACATGAGCAATAATGGGTATCACAATGTCAGCAACATGTTTCCCGGCAAACAATTTGTAACTCAAGGAAAAATTACTTAGGGCATCACCAATCTCACCATAACAAGTAGAGATATATTTCTTTTGAGCACTCAAAATACCAGAGATTAAAGAGGAAACACCAATAGGTGGTTGGATGGTCTGAGACTTAGCATGCTTAACAAAACAATATTTTCCACATTCTAAGCCAACATGAGTTATCACTTGGTACGGAAAACCAACAATGTTAGGAGGGATACAAGATCCATAAAATAAGAGAGCCTAGTAAGTCACTTCAATCTTGTACAAGATGACATACTTCACAGACATTATGTTAACATCTTTAGTGACATATTTACACACATTTTAATTACCATTTTCACCAACATCTTTTGGATCAATGTGAATGGGGGCATCATGCATGCGGTTATCTGGACCAATTTCAGTGGTGAGAACCTTGAACATCTGATAGATACCTAGGGGTTCCTATCAACATTCGTAGGCTTGACGAGAGAAGAAACACCTCCAGACTTACCATTGACCTTTCCTTTAATTGTTATGCCTTTTATACGAACTCTGTGAGATTTCATAACTACAACTTCTTTGGAATGCCATAAGTTTTCATCACTTTACACACAATGTTTTCAACATAAATCTGAACTATCATAAGATTTCCATTTTTCTTCATAATGACACCATTCATGTCATTGACATCAGTACTAACATCCTGGCGAACATCTATATTAAAATACCTGTTGAGAGAGGCCCTTTTTAAATCCATCTTAAGTTGACAAGACGATCCTGATAACAATATGATGGTCTCAAGATGGACAAGAAGATAAAAAATTTCATCAAAGTTAACCTCTTCAATTTAAGCATAGTCTTGTGCTACAAGTCATGAGTTTTTTCTAGTAACAATCGCATTCTCATCAGATAGATTCTTGTAAATACATTGTGCCCCAATGATACTAGCATAATTTGTTGTAGGAACAGGTTTTGATACTTTGTTTCTTTCAAATTGAACAAACTCTTCTGGATATTTTCTACGTGTGGTGAGGTATTCATCAAGATATCTGATAATGTTTTCAATTGGGTGTTTCTTCTTAATATTTGTTGATGGCTCTTTTCTTTCAGTGGCACTATCTTTACCATCATATGAACTTCCATCTTCTTCAACAGACTACACATTGTTTCCTCAATTGTGAGAAACACATTGCTCAACATTATGACCAGTAAGATTATAATCTTCATCTTCATAGGGAGTCATTTTAGTATAAACGTCAATAGTAATGACTTTTATAGATTTTGTGCTCTTGTTAAACACTACATACGCTCTGCTATTAATGGAACAACCAAAAAATATGCCTTCATCACTACTTGTGAGGTTTTCATCCATACATAATGTATCAACATCTTTCTCATAATTCTGTATAATAACTTGAGAAAAGGACGTACCAGCAGCCGTTGGATTCAGCATTTGAATAAGACATTCAACGACACCATTTCTGGTAGTGAAAGTAGCAATTATTTCATGTGATGCCTTAGATTCCTTCATAATAACTTTAAGTAGATGGCTTATAAAGGCCAATATATGGATAGGATATCAAGTTCATTTTCACCATCAACTAGATAAGACTCATCAAAATATGGAGTATTGGGATGTATAATGTCTGAGACATGTTTTCCGGCATACCGTTTATTACTGAAGTTCAACAAACTAGGATAAACACCTAGTTCATCTCTAGCAGAATGCTTTTGATTAATCTAAATTCTAGAAATAGAGGACGGAAGCCCAATATTAAGATTTATGGCATGGATAATGACTCTCTCCATTTCTTATAGTGCAGAAAAAACAAAAGTTGGAATTCTCAAATTCTCTATCATGGTCACTTCTAATGCGAATGATCTTGCTAATTTCTTCTCCCTTTTTCACGTTGTAAGCGATGACAAAGAACTTAAAAATATAAAAGGCATCATACTTCTCATGAATAAACTTAAATATAGAGTATTCATCATCATAGACAAAGACATATATCTTTCCTACAAGAGTTTCATCTTTCTTGGGTCCCATAAGAACTATATGAAGTAATTCAGGATCATGAGTAGAGGTAAGATATTGAAACTTCTTATGTGAAATCTTTGTTTGTTTCCTAACTTAACAGTCACCATACATTTTACCTTCTTCATTTTTGAGATTAGAAAGACCAATGGCAATCTTTTATGAGGCAATCTTCCTCATACTCATGAGTTTTAAGTGACTAAGTTTTTTGTGCAAAAACTTAGTATCGTTATCTACAATGTCATTCATGATGTCAATAACATGACCTTCAACATTATGCTCCATAGTGTTAGTAGCATTTATTTTCCTCTTTAAATATATGTTTTTTGTCAGTGCTCTGTTTATTATTTTTCTCAACACTTGTAGAGATATAACATGTTTGAGGTTGGCTCTTCTCAGAAGGCGACCACATGTAGCAATTGTTTGAATATATGAATCCTTTCATAAGTTGAGTATGTTATTTATATGTAATTGTGCATTCCATATTATCGAACTTGACTTATAACTTTTGATTACAAAGTTGACTAATTCTAATGAGATTAGAAGCAAGACCAAGATTTTAAGTAAAACACCTTCAAGGCAAGGAAGACCAAGATAGTTTAAGTTCGCTTTTCCAATAATTTTTTCTTTAGCATCATCACCAAACGTAATGTAACTGTTGGAATAAGGTGTTATGTATTTCATATAGTTTCTTTCTCCTATCATGTGTCTAGAGCAACCATTGTTAAAATACCAATGTTCACGCAAAAAGACCTTGAGGGAGGTACGAGCAATATGAACCAAAACATTAGACTTAGGATGCCAAACTTGTCGAGAATGCATTTAGACTTCTCATGCCACTAGGGATACATTTGTTTGTGATGTAGTTGTCTACCATAAAATTAATATCAGTATGGTTGAATGTGACCACATCGACCACAATTGTGACAAACCCAATGGGGTTTGGTGTAGAAAAAATCAGTTCACTAGTAATTTTTTTGACAGATTGTTGAGACTTGTTACTTGACATCATGAATTAAATTTTATGAATAGGTGTAAAAAACATATTCTTTGAATTAGATGACTCACTAGTATATCCAATACCATGTCTTTTGAAAACTTTCCTACACCTAGAATTTTTTCAAGGTTCTTCGTTTCTGAGTTCAACATGCGAACAGATTTAGTCATGCCATCAAGTCTAAAACTGAGATGTTCAACTTCTTCCTTCAACTCTGAAATAGTGAGTACGAGACGATTTTTGTCTTGAAAAAAAGCTTATATTGTTTCATGGAGAGAGAGAGAGAGAGAGCATGTATTTCTACATCACCTTCTTCTTTCATCTATCGCTCCCCCTTTCCTCCTCTATTTCCCTCATTGTTGCTCTTTTTCATCAATCACTACTAGTCGGGAAATCGATGTCCGTCGCCAAACATGTTTTTCTCGTTTCCAGTTTTTTCATCTCCTTTTATATCATTTTACATTTATCAGTTAGTTGAACTGTTAGTTTTATCAAACACTTCAATTAACTCATCAGTCAACCTCTATTTTTATCACAGAAAAGTAAAATATGTTGATTTGAAAATAGAGATATTGTTTTGAATTTTAAATATCTTCCAAACTTTATCTCATTCCACTTCTTATTTGAGGATAAAAAGTCAACAATATTCTATTTGTTTTAAGTGTATTGTTTTAAAATGAGTGACACATTATTAAAAAATATTTTAAAATGTATAAACAATAATTAGTTTTAGTTTTTATTTATTCTTTATATATTATTCTAAAGGCAAAATACTCATTTTGATCCCTTAATTATAGCCCTAGGTTCAGTTTGATCCCTTAATTTTTTTTCGTGCCAAATTGGTCATTTAACTTTTCAATAGATGCATATGAGTCCCTTCCGTCTACTCCGTTAGTCAAAGTCTGTTAAATATCTACGTGGCAGTGACAGGTGGATTTCACCAACTCTTGTGACGGAATTAGCGTCGAAAAAACCGACGCTAAAAGTTATTTCTGGATTTTAATTATTGTTGTTCATCTTCTTCCCCAAAATTTTAAATTTCATTCCAATTATTGTCATTTTCGCCGCTAATACAATTTAAATCAAGGAAAAGGAAAAGGTTCATGAAGATTCTGACATTTAAATCAACATTTGAAGATCCAAGGTCAAATAACTTGTCATTTTCGAAACAGGGGACGTTCAAGGGAAGGTTTCACCATCATTCTTTTCTTTTTAAAAATGAAAAAAAAAAACAGATTAACAATTCAAAGGGTGTGAAATCACCAACGAGCAAAGAGCAAAGGTTTCATCTCTGATCCCAACCATTTTCGCGAATCTGTCACTCTCTCCCTTGTCTTCTACTTGCTCGTGTTTCCGTCTCAAAAGGTTGGTGTTTCGTTCGTTGATTTTGTTTAGGATTATGCTCAGATTCTCTCTTCTTCTCCCTTCTCTGTTTGGGTTTGGTTGTTGTTATGGGTTTGAGTGATTTGACAAATGGGGAAGATTTCGAAGGAAGGATGTGATGTTGAAGAAGAATTTTAGTGGGTGATATGTAGAAGATGAAGGTTTTTAGGTTGTTCTCTTGTGGAGGCGGAAGATAAAAAAATAGGGTTCTCTTGTTATAGTCAATGAGCTTTATTTATAGTGAGGTGAGTGACGTGAAATTGTTCTTGCTGATGTCGTTTGGGTCTTGTGCAAATTGGGTATGTGTGGGTGTGTAACGGTTTCACGCAGCATCATTCTTTTCACGTTTGTGGCCGAGTTCCAATTATTGTCATTTTCTTGACAAGCTATTTCTGGGTTTCAATTGGAATGAAATTTAAAATTTTGGGGAAGAAGATGAACAACAATAATTAAAATCCAAAAATAGCTTTTAGCGTCGGTTTTTCCGACGCTAATTCCGTCACAAGAGTTGGTGAAATCCACCTGTCACTGCCACGTAGATTTTTAACAGACTTTGACTAACGGAGTAAACGGAAGGGACTCATATGCATCTATTGAAAAGTTAAAGGACCAATTTGGCACGAAAAAAAATTAAGGGACCAAACTGAACCTAGGGCTATAATTAAGGGACCAAAATGAGTATTTTGCCTATTCTAAAAGTATTATATTTAAATTTACTTCTATGATGGTGAAAAAATGACCAATAATTAATTAGAGTAGTTTAATAAAAGTGTGATTTTTTAAAACAATTTTGCTGTATTTTTTAATTGGCGTGCAAAAAAATTAAAATAACAATTATTTTAAAATGAAAAATATTACAAAAGAGTCTCCCTTTAATAATCTTCCATGCTAAACTTAAAAAAAAAATCCATTTATCTGCCTGAACTTTTTTCACTCGTAATATTTCCTAAATTAGTTTTTTGAAAAAATTAGCTTAAAGAAAAATTTAATATCAAAATAATAGTTTCTTAAAAATTTTTGTTTTATAGAATTTCCTTAAAATTTTAAGAGTGTTCCTAAGAGATTTGATTTTTAAAAAAAAAATAGGTTTGTGAGTCTAGGAGGAAGAGTAGTCCTATTGAATTATATTTTGAGCTCAATTTCTATTTTTTCCCTTTCTTTCTTGAAAATGTTGGCTAACGTCTAGAATAAGTTAGTTATGATGCAAAAGGAGTTTCCTCTCCGGAAGGTTAAAAGGAGGGAAGGGTCTAAAGGTAACCTAGGTGTAGTGGGAGGATGTGCGCAAGAAAGGTGGCTTAGAGGCCAAGGATCTCACGTTAGGGAATTTGGCTATGTTAAGTAAGTGGAGGTGGAGGGTTTTGGGGGATAGACGGTCCTTTAGTGTCTCTTACCGATATAGAGCTCAGATGTGTATTAGCATATATATATAGCTTTGTGTATTATTATTAAGCATTAGATGAATGACACGTGTAAATATTAGTTTTATTTCTAGCCATTCATTCTTTGTACTGATAATATATATATCCATTTATGTGGATAATGTGAATACAAGAGATTTTATCATTTACTTCTCTCTAACTGTTTCACAACAAACTTCTGTTTGTATCGTCTTCTTCGATGGATCTTGATTCCATCTTCACCATTTCTGTTATCAATTCTTCTTCTTATCTGAACATTGACATGGTATCAGAGCTTCAATAGCTCTGGTAGCCATTGTTCTTCCTTTCTCTTCTCCAATCGATTGCGTTATTTTTCAACCGATTGTTCTTCGTTCCAATTTGCAGATTCTTGTTGTTTTCTTCATTTCTCCTTTCATGGCTAACCAGAGCTTCACCGATTTTTCCACCAATTCATCGAATCCGTATTACCTACATCCGAATGAGAATCCTTCAATCATCCTCGTTTCACCTTTGCTCGACGATAAAAATTACCATACTCAGGCGAGATCGATGCATATTGCGTTGATCTCCAAGAACAAGGACAAATTCGTTGACGGTACACTCACAAAGCCTCCCGTTTCTGATCCCTTATATGCTCCATGGATTCGGTGTAACACAATGGTTCTAGCATGGATTCACCGTTCAATATCTGAGTCTATTGCTAAGTCTGTGTTGTGGATCGAAAGCGCAGCTGGAGTATGGAAGAACTTACAACTCCGTTTTTCGCAAGGTGATATTTTCCGCATTTCAGATATTCAAGAAGATTTGTATAAGTTTCGTCAAGGTTCTCTTGATGTTTCAAATTATTTCACTCAATTGAAGGTAATGTGGGATGAACTCGAGAATTACCGACCTGTGCCAGCTTGTTCTTGTGCCATACCGTGTTCTTGTGGTGCCATCGATTCAGTTCGAAAGTGTCGAGAGCAAGAATATGTTATTAGGTTTCTTAAGGGTTTGAATGAGAAGTTTACATATTCCAAATCTCAAGTAATGATGATGCAGCCTCTTCCTACCATTGACAAGGCGTTTTCATTGGTGATTCAACAAGAAAGAGAGATGAATTATGCAGGATCCTCTATGGTTACTCCTCCTGCTTCAGCAAACGAAGAAGTGACTGCATTTCAGCTTCATAGTTCTTCTTCAGGACACGCTAATGGCAAGACTGGTCAGACTTTCAAAGGCAAGCCACAAGGTGGAGCTCGAGGACACAACCGTGTATGCACTCATTGTGGCAGAACTAATCATACAGTTGAGACTTATTTCCTCAAGCATGGCTATCCACCTGGCTTCAAAGGTAAAGGTAAATCTCAAACTTCCAATGCTTCAAATCAGTCTGTTGTTGCATCTGTTCATGCAGGGTCAGATGAATCCCAACCAAGTTTTGGTTTTACACAAGAACAATACAACAACATTCTGGCCTTAATTCAACAGTCTAAGCCTACACCTCAAGCCAATTCCATATCCTCATCACCTTTTAGCCTAACCTCTCATGCTTACAATGATCATGGTAAGAACCCTAATCTATGGATATTTGACACTGGTGCAACAGATCACATTTCATATGATTTAGCCTCTTTTGAATCATACAAAGACATAATTCCTGTCCATGTTAGTTTACCAGATGGTTCTCAAATAGTTGCTTCTATGTCTGGTAGCATAGTTTTATCTCCCACCCTTACTCTTCACAATGTGCTATACATCCCAACCTTCCATGTTAACTTACTTTCCATTGCTAAACTTGTTAATAGCAATGACTGTTATGTTAACTTCACTGCTAACTCTTGTACCATTCTGCAGAACCATTCCAAGGCAGTGATTGGTATAACTAACCTACAAAAAGGATTATATGTGCTTGATGCTACTCCTCAATCGCAAGCTCTTCATTCCAATTCTACTTCCTCTTGTACTCTTTGGCATCTAAGATTAGGCCACATCTCTAATGATGGTTTGAAATACATTTCCAAAGTTTTTCCCTTTATTCCTTACATACACCATAATGTTCCATGTGATTCTTGTCATTTTGGCAAACAAAAGAAACTACCATTTCATAATAGTACTACTGTTTCCTCTTTTCCATTTGAAATATTACATGCTGACTTGTGGGGGCCATTTGCTACCACTTCTATATTGGGTCATAGATATTTTTTGACATTGGTAGATGATTTTACTAGGTATACATGGACCATATTCCTCAAATCCAAAGATCAAACCAAGAATAGTTTAATACAGTTTGTAGCATACATTGAGACTCAATTCAAAACTTCTTTGAAATGCCTTAGGTCTGATAATGGGAGTGAGTTTGTTGTCCTTAATGATTTTCTTTTATCTAAAGGAATCATTCACCAAAAGTCATGCGTTGAAACACCCCAACAAAATGGGGTAGTAGAGAGGAAACATCAACATATATTGAATGTAGCTAGAACCCTTTTGTTTCATTCCTCAATTCCTTTAAATATGTGGAATTTTTGTATCCAACATGCCATACACCTCATAAATCGACTCCCTACCCCTCTACTGAAACTCAAGAGTCCTTATGAATTGCTACATCAACATCCTCCTATTCTCATTCATTTAAAAGTATTTGGATGTTTGAGTTATGCTACTACATTACAAGCTCACAGAACTAAGTTTGCACCTAGAGCTAGAAAAGCTATATTTCTTGGTTTTAAAGAAGGGACTAAGGGATATATTCTCTATGACTTACAAAATCATAATCTTTTTGTGTCTAGGCATGTAGTTTTTTATGAAAATTACTTTCCATTTAAAACTCTTGCCACCTCTGTACCTGAAAATTCCACTCCCATGTCCTTTCCTACGTATGATGACCCACCTGACAAACCTATTTCCTCTTCTACAACTCATGACAGACGTTCAGCTTGTTCTCCTATTCAGCCTACTTTTAGTACACCCCAACAGCCGGTCATTAATGACCAGTCTCATCTCAGTACAACTTTACAACCTGTCATGAATGACTCTACACAAATGTCCAACTCTAGCCCTTTGTTGGGTGTACATAGGTATGCTACTCAAATTGTCCTTATCAGAACTTCTTTAACACCTTCACCTTATACTTTATCTCCACCTTTACCATTACCTAATGGACAATCTTCTGTTTCTCCAGCTGAACCTGATATTATACAACCTTCTGCTATAACTGGACAATTACATGTCCCTTTTCCTGAACCAAAGACAACTACCAATTCAGAACCTTTGAATACTCGACATTCTACTAGAGTGTCTCATCCTCCAAGTTACCTGGCGGATTACCATTTCTATAATACTATACATCACTCTTCTAACTCTTCTAATTCCAAACCAATATCTTCTAATGTTGTTTATCCCTTATCCTCTGTGTTATCCTATGATAATTATTCTCCCTCTTATAAACACTATTGCCTTTCTATATCCTCTCATGTTGAACCAAAGACCTTTAACCAAGCCAATAAACATGACTGTTGGAAGAAGGCTATGGAGGCAGAGTTGATTGCTCTTGAGGAAAATCATACTTGGGAGGTTGTTGATCTACCTCATGGAAAAACACCCATAGGCTGCAGATGGGTTTACAAAATCAAACATAAGGCAGATGGTTCTATTGAGAGATTTAAAGCCAGGCTAGTGGCAAAGGGATATACACAAATGGAGGGTATTGATTATTTTGACACTTTCTCTCCTGTAGCAAAAATTACTACAGTCAGAGTTCTTTTATCATTAGCTGCTATTAAAGGGTGGTACTTAGAACAGTTAGATGTGAACAATGCTTTCCTTCATGGTGATTTACATGAAGAGGTATATATGACTCTCCCTCCTGGCTTATCTGGTTATGATGAATCTAAGGTGTGCAAACTGCAGAAGTCTCTATATGGTCTCAAACAGTCCAGCAGGCAATGGTATTCAAAGGTTTCCACCTTCCTTCTCTCACTTGGCTACACACAATCCCAGGCTGACCATTCCCTTTATGTTAAAAAGGTCAAACATGAATTCACTGCATTACTTGTTTATGTAGATGATGTGGTTTTGGCAGGTAATTCTTTGTCTGAGATTCAACAGGTCAAGCATCTCTTGAATCAAAAGTTCCGAATCAAAGACCTTGGTCAGTTGCGTTTCTTTTTAGGATTTGAGATTGCTAGATCTCCTACTGGTATTTTTCTTAATCAAAGGAAGTATGCCCTTGAACTCTTGGAGGATGCTGGTCTCTTGGCAGCAAAACCATCTGTAGTCCCCTTTAATCCTACCCTGAAGTTGTCTGTTGATGAAGGCAATGCTTTGGAGGACCCTTCCTTATATAGAAGGTTAATTGGTAGGTTGATTTACCTCACCAACTCACGACCTGATATTTCATTTGCAGTACAACATCTGAGTCAATATGTGTCCAAGCCACGTGCTCCTCATTATCAAGCTGCTATTCAAATTCTCAGGTACCTCAAAGCTGTCCCAACTAAAGGTATCCTTTTTTCCTCCACTAGCAAATTACAACTGTTTGGTTTTGCTGATTCTGACTGGGCCAGATGCCCTGATACCAGAAAATCAGTCACTGGGTATTGTGTCATGTTAGGTTCCTCTTTACTATGCTGGAAATCTAAAAAGCAACACACAATTTCACGTTCCTCCACTGAGGTAGAGTATCGCGCATTGGCTTCTATTACTTGTGAATTACAATGGCTGAATTTTCTGTTTCGTGATTTTTTAGTTCAATTTGAGCAGCCTGCATCTGTGTTTCGTGACAGCAAGTCTGCGATTTACTTGGCACATAATCCTACATTCCATGAACGTAGCAAACACATTGAATTGGACTGTTATGTGATAAGGGAGAAGATCAATTCAAAACTTATTCATTTGCTTCCTATCTCTACACATGATTAATTGGCGGATATTTTTACTAAACCCCTTCATTCACCATCTTTGAAGAGTAATTTGGACAAGTTGGGAATTTGTACCATCCACTGCCCAACTTGAGGGGGGATATTAGCATATATATAGCTTTGTGTATTATTATTAAGCATTAGATGAATGACACGTGTAAATATTAGTTTTATTTCTAGCCATTCATTCTTTGTACAGATTATATATATATATATATATATATCCATTTATGTGGATAATGTGAATACAAGAGATTTTATCATTTACTTCTCTCTAACTGTTTCACAACAAACTTCTGTTTGTATCGTCTTCTTCGATGGATCTTGATTCCATCTTCACCATTTCTGTTATCAACTCTTCTTCTTATCTGAACATTGACAATGTGTGCTACCTCGATGGGTGGTTATGTGGTTGGTTTAAGGAAAAGTTCCTATTGGTGGAGTGAGATTTCTCTTTTAGGTTCCACTTCTAATCAACATGTAGACTGGTTTGGTTCTTCTTGCTCTAAGGTGGTTAGGGATGGGTTGAAAACTAGATTTTGGCATAATGTTTGGGTTGATAGAGTCTGTTGTGTGTTTCTTTTGAGAGGTTGTTCCATATCTCATAGCAAAAGTCTAAATTAATGTGTTTAACAATTGGGTAGATGATGTTTAGAGTTAAGATTTAAGGTGGATGGGTTTTCTTTTAGTGTATGAAGAAGACCTCTTGGAGGAATTCATGAGCTTGATAAAGGAGGTGGCTAAGCATGGCCAACAAGATGATTGGGCTTGGGTCCCTAATTCCTTGAGAGGTTTTTCGGTGAGGTTTGTTTATGTTAGTCTTTCTTCTTTGGCAGCGGGTGTGGAATGTAGGCCTGGTCGGTTAATCCGAGGGTTGGCTGGCGTTTGGAAGAGTTGAGGATATTCTAAAGTGGTGGTATTTTATTGGAAGAAGTTACAAGATAGATTTATGACTAGGAATAATCTCTTTAGACACCAAATTGTGCATTTCAAGGAGTGTGCAGTTTGTCTAGGTCATGTTGACTCTTTGGATCACCTGCTTGTACTTTATGGTACAAGGTGTTTAAATGGGTGGGTATGCCTACCTCGTTTCAATGCTCAATCTTAGAGGTTTTTGAGGTTTTTCAGGGTTTTGATCAAGGAAAGAAGTCTCATTTAGGTTTGGCTTTGATCTGACATGCAATAGTCTGAACTATTTGAAAAATACGAAATAGTTTTTCGTTGGATCAATTATATTATTGTTTTGGCTTAGAAGTGAGTTCATGCTCCGATTGCAGCCTTTTCTTTACTTTATTAATAGCGTGAGTCGCCCTAGTTCCTTCATTTTTAGGGGTGAGTTGTGTGGCTAGTTTCTCTCTTCTTTTCTTATAGGTTGTTGTGCTTACCTCCCTTCAGCCGGTTCTTTCAGGGCGTGAGATGTCTAGTGTCTCAATTGTAGTCTTCTCGGTAATGTGGTTGAGTTTGTTTTCCCCCCTTTTTTTAGTTTTGTTTTGCTTTTCCCTTTGGTTCGATTTTTGTCTTTTTATATCTTTTTGGTGCATTGTCTCTTAGTTATGTCATTTACTCTTTTTTTTCTTTGATATATTTTGATCTATTTTACTATATTTAAAAAAATTATGATCGGCTGAAGCTATTAAGTTTTTGTACTGAATAAAAAAGGTAAAATTTCTTTAAAAGAAACTAGAAACAATGCTATGTTTTTTTACACCACATACATCGGCAAAGATGCACATCCACGAGAAAATAACTAGTATTTTTAACTTGCAAAGAATGTTTTCTAGGACTTAAGTTTAACACTAATATGTCATGATTCGTTATCAAATTGCAGAGGATTATCATTTTTCAATTTCTAAATCGTCTTGATGATATTAAAATTAAGAATTAAAAGTGATTTATAAATAAATTAAAGGTGACAAACATGCATGTCGATGTCTTTTAAGTTTATTATGCAAAAATCAGAAGAAAAAAAAATGAGATGGCCTAAAATTTTGGTTAAACGTGCAAAAAGATGGAAGGCAGGCGGGATTGAATTGCAAACCCGCTCTTCTAAAGCTTAAAAGTTCAAAAATTTATGTTAATATTCAAGTCACAAAAACTCTAAAAAAAATGGAATGGTGAGGGACAGACACATTAGACTGCAGACCTAGATCTTAACATGCTCCATTACAAAATACGGATAAAGAGATATTTGACTAACCCGTTCCATTTTATCACTCTTAAAATAAATCAGAATTCAACTTTGATAGGTTGCAAACAACTATGAGCTTTTAAAAAATAATTTCATTATAGACTTATTAATTATAATATATAAGATAAAAAAACATATGTAATATTTTATTTAAATGTATTAAAATAGTAAAATTTTATTTTTGACCTTTATCAATATTTAACAACCCCTTTAATGAGTCGTGTACTAATTTGTCCTTCGAGATGTATTGATTTGTATATACATTTTTAAGGAAATTTACATTAAGATATAATTTGACTAATTCAATGAAGTAACAAAAATATGTTGGAAAATATGTCAGTCATAAATAATACTACTCTAGAACAAATTGACTGAGATTTCAAAGATGATTTTGCTGTTTTGAATCTTAATAATTCTAGTCATGCATTCGGGTCAAATTCAAGCAGTTCACTAGAGTTGTTTAAAGCACGTGTCTATAATGAATGTACTATTTTAATTTTATCCGGTCACTTAAATATTTTTTTTGAAAAATACATAATAATTTTAATTATATTTTTTGTCCTTAATTTTTCAGTTTCACTAAAAAAATTATTACAAAAACATTTAATTGATTTGATTTGATTAGTTATGGTGTTTTTTTATCTTGATTTTTATCATCCTACTCTGCTTTGTATTATATCTATTCTAACTTCGATCTTAGTTCTTTATTAATAATATATTTTGCCATTAAAAAATAAATTAGTATGCATGACAAAATGGTTTGGACCTAGTTTGTTTTGTCTAACTTATAAAAAAATTGATGATACTATCTACTTCCCTTTCTCATTTGAACCACATCACATAATCTACAGAGTGAGATGCCAACTTATGT
Source organism: Lathyrus tuberosus (assembly GCA_022829125.1). Taxonomy (NCBI): domain Eukaryota; kingdom Viridiplantae; phylum Streptophyta; class Magnoliopsida; order Fabales; family Fabaceae; genus Lathyrus; species Lathyrus tuberosus. Next base: position 1,326,717 of record JALAZF010000841.1, read on the forward strand.
GGTCATTTAAAGTCTTTTGCCATGAAATGACAATTTTCTGGTAAGTGTGACATAAGTCAAGTGTGAAGCAGAGGAAGACAACACATAACCATGTCTTTCTTCTTTTCATGCCTAACATGATAATAGTAGTACATATAAGTAAGAAGAGCTGGAACTCGATTCTTGGATAAGAAAATGTTGATGATGGAAATGTGTATGAAGTCATCAATATAAGGGAACAAGACTATTCCATAAATCAATAAGGCCAAGAAAACATTGAACGTTTTTCAATTCTTTGTTTTCTCTAAGGCCCGGGCTTTGGCCTCTAAAGACTTTATGGAGAAACCACATGTAATCCCTTTGACTTCAAGGCACTCAACTACATCTCTCAATGGAAGACTCAAGGCTGATGCAATCGTCTCTGGTGAAGGTGTGTCTCCCAAATCAGTGAAAGGGCTACGATCCTTCAGGTTTCTCCCCACAATCCTTTCAAACTCTTCAATTGTTGGTGCAAACTGGAAATCCTGAAAGGTAAAACACCAGAGAATCAGGTCATAGAACTGGGCTAGGAAACAAGAGTCCTTATGTCCACTTTCACTCTCAATAAGTTCAAAATCTTCCCATAGCTTGTAGCAAAGGCCTCTCTACTAATTGCAGTTAGTTTGGAACATAGAGCTATCAGACTTTCAACTTTTGATACTTTGAATTTGAGAGGAATAATGCTTCCTTTTTCTGAACCCATTACGAATCTGAATGCTTACAACTTTGGTACTTAGATTCCCTGGAGGATAAAAACACATGCTAAGTTTCAGAATGTAATGATATGGATGCAAAGAATATGCTATGCATATCAAGTATATGGATCCGAGTAATTTTAGTTGAGTCTAGGTACTGGTTTCAGAACTTTTCTCATTGCTTTTCACACAAGGGTCAAGGTGACTCTAGGGTGATAAGGTTCCCAAAGTCATTGGTCTTTCTTCAGAATATTTCCTCCTTAGTAAAATTACTTGCAAGTTGACAATACCCATAAGAGGTCCTTGTCTGGGTGTGGCTCTCGTGTTACCCCGTCAAGACAAGTACATCCGGCAGGCCAACACTATGCAGCCACGATGTTTCGGGTTCTAAAAGGTCATTAGAGTCACGGATCCAACAAGAAAATATTGTTGCCATTGTCAAATTACTTGCTGGACAAAAATACCCCCAAGAGGATCTACGCTAAGTGTAATTTTTCGCATTACCCCACACAATCAAGTACGTCAGATAGGCCAACACTACGCAACCACGCCATATCTTAATGTTTTTCTCGAGACTCGGGTAGAGAGTCTATCTCACAGAGTGTACCAAGTAATTAGAACATACTTCGGAGTACTAGGGATCAAAGACAAATGGTAATAATAACATAAATGATATAAATTAAAGAAGCGGAAGAAAACAAACAAATGATGTTAATATTCATCGCAAGTCAAACTAAATTAGGCTTGACTCTCTCTTGTAGGAGCAAAGTCCCCAATAGAGTCTCCAACTATCGCATCTCGAAAAATATGACCTTCACAAGCGTCTGTGCGCTCGCGGAATGACTGAACAGAGTTGTCACCAAACTTTATTTATTACAAAGAAGGAAATGGGAAATATTGATAAAAACCTTAAAAGAAAGAGAAGATGGTCGTCGCAATCAAATTCGGGTTTGGGAGTCGATTACGCAAGAGGAAAGTATCAGCACCCCTCAAGCCCGTTGTACTCAACGGTAACCTTTTAGTTAGATTTGTGAATAGAATGTTAGCTTATGTTATTTGTTTTCTCATAGTTGTCCAAAGTGTAAAAGGAAAATAAGAGGGGGTCGCAAAAAGGTTTTTATTAGGGTGCTTGACGAGATTGCGGGTCTCGCTCCTACATATCCCCAAGTGCGATGAGGAATTCAAAGCTACGTAGTTCTTCGAAGAAAACTACGTCTTTGTTGGTTTGTTTTATTGAACAGTTGTTTAGATTGCGCTCTAGCAGTAAAACGTTGCTTGTGCTCACGATTGGAGGCTTAAAACGTTTGTTTGTACTCACGTTAGAACGGACTAAACAATGTTTTTTTTTTTAAATTTTGATCGCGCGGGGTCGAGATAATTGGTTTGATGTGTTTGAATATTTTTTAGTGATTGACGAATATTCAAACAGTCGGCTAACTACGGCAATCACATGAACATTCTGGGAAAAAAGAAGAAATTACTTCCGCCCCAATCCTCTTTCAATCGAATTATATATGAAATTCTAGCGGATTAAGTCGTGTTTCTTTAATGGACTACAAATATTCGAATAGTATGAGAATTACGGCCATCACACAAACACTCGGGGAAAAGAGAAGAAATTACTTCCGCCCTAATCCTTTTTTGTCCAGGAAAGAATTAACTTAATTCGCTTATTTAAAAGTGTTTTGATGCGATTGACGAACATTCAAACGGTAGGCTAATTACGACCATTATATGAACATTCGGGGAAAAGAGAAGAAATTACTTCCACCCTAATCCTTTTTCAATAGAATTATTTATTGCGAAAAGCATTTTGAAACGATAAACTTTGAAAAGGGAATGCTTTGCTTTAACTTGAATTTGATCGAAACAAGGATTTTGAAAAGGTGTTTGACATCGAATCAAGGGCTTTAAATGCGTAAATGTCTTGGTTTTGAAAATGGAAGTGCATTTGACATTGATCAAGTTTCAATTTTGGTTTATTTTTCAATTGGTGAAGGTTGGCAAATTTTTTAAAAGTGCACTTGATGATGATCAAGTGGTGTTTATTTTGGTAGAAGACTAATTATACCGACTTTTGATTTTTATTAACATATTCTAGTAATCAAGAAAACATGACTATCAAAGAAATGATATGATATAATAAAAATGATAAAGAAAAAATAAACAAGCAAAGCAATAATATATAGGAAGTAACAAATATAATGGAAAGATAATAGTAAAATTATTTTGGGCTATTAAAGTTAATGAAAGAAGTGCATAAAATTAAGAGAATTTCTTTTCCCACCCTAGATGTTTCTTATGCACCATGTGAATTTCCACATATGCCCCCATTGTTCCAGATATATATCTCTGGAATATTTTAAGAAAACCATTTTAAGTGTTCAGTTTAATAGATATTTCGGAGATGCATCACCAGAATTATGGGCGGCATTTTGAAATTTTCTGTCACTTTTGCATGTCAGGTATTTCCAGAGATGCATCTCCAAAAATATTTGATATAACATCCAGCTGCAGGATCACTCCTCCATTGTTGTTATAATTCATTCTCAACCAAACCCTTCACCCTAAAAATCCTTCATTTTCAATCCATTTTTTCACTCCAAATCTCCATCCTTTTGGTTCAGCATATCACAGGGAGCAAAAGAAGATAGAATTTTAGGTAAAGATTATTCTTTTTCCCTCTACATTGCTCATAATAATCATTATTTTTTTTTGAAAAAACTTACGCTGTGTCCGAAAATGTATCTTTGGAACGTATATGAATTTATCCGGAGAAGCATTTCCGAAAGTTGCCTGTGTTCATTTTTCCTGTCATTCTGCAGCAGTAGTTGAACTAATGTTGTGTTATTGTTTTAATTGTTTTCAATAGATATAGTGCACCCTGATGTTTTTCCAAAACAAGTTGTATCTTCGAATGTTCAAGGGGTTGTAGTAAAGGCGGTAGATGTTGGCAACGACTTTAAAATCAAGCAAGAGTTTGAATCTCGCAATCAAATGCTTGAATGGATTCGTATGGAGGCCTCTAAACTTGGATTTGGTGTTGTTATCAGAATGTCTGATAATGTTTTGGGTAAAAGATAAACCTGGATTTGGTGTGGTTATTTTGAGACAATGGTGTGCGAAAGAAGCGGGAAATATCGAACTCCTCTCCGGAATTTTAAAAGAGACGACACAGGTAGTAGAAAATGTGAGTGTCTGTTTAAGGTCCGTGGTTACATGTTGGCAAACAAAAATTGGAGATTTAATGTGATATGTGGTTTGCATAACTATGATTTGTGTTTAAAATTAGCCGGTCATCTTAGTGTTTGTCGGGTCAAGCCGGAAGAGAATGAATGTATTAGTGACATGACCTTGAATCATGTTCAATAGAAAAATATACCTGCAACATTGAAACAGAAACGACCTGACAATATATCAAATATCAATCAAGTGCATAATATTCGGTACCTCAATAACAAGGTGCTTAGGGGGGATAGAACTGAGATGCAACAACTCTTGCCACTATTGGATGATAACAATTACGTGTCCAGGTACCGAACGTGTGATGATGGAGTTATGGTTAGATATATTTTGTGGACTCATCCTGATTCCATAAAGTTGTTCAACACGTTTCCTACAGTGCCGATACTTGATTTAATGTACAAGACCAACAAGTATAGACTTCCATTATTTGAGATGGTTGGTGTTACATCAACTGAGAAGACATATTCTGTTGGTTTTTCATTTCTTGAGTGTGAAAAAGAGAACAATTTTACTTGGGCATTAGAGGCGTGTCAGTCGCTTTTGAAGGTCCAAGGTGAGATGCCTAAAGCGATTGTTATCGATTGCGATACCACATTGTTAAATTCGGTTGCAAAGGTATTTTCGTCTTCTTATGCATTACTTTGTAAGTATCGCATAACAAAGAATTTGAGAAGTCGTGTTAAACCCGCGGTAGGGACAAAACAAATAGAGTCAATAGGTGGAAAATTGGTGAAAGCGGGTGTGATTGTGGAGAAAATTATGGATGCATGGAATCATATAATAAATTCTTCCACAAAAGAACTATATGCCGATTCCGTTATTCATTTTCGAAAAGTGTGTGAAAAGTATTCAAATTTGTTGAAATATGTTGAAACTACAATTCTTGATCAGGTGAAGGAGAAGATAGTTTGTGTGTGGACTGATAATATTAGATACCTTGGAAATACAACTACTAACAGAGTTGAGTCGTCCCATACTACTTTGAAAAATTAGTTGGGAAATAGTAAAGGGGATTTGTGTAGAGATTGGGACTCTGTGAACCACATGATTCTAAACTAGTATAATGATATACAAATGACATTTGGTCGGAGCATCACGGTTTTGGAACACATATTTAAAGACAACACTTTATATTCTCAGTTGGTTGGTAACATTTCTTGGGCGGGTTTGAACTATATTTTTCACGAGGCTAAACGAGTTGATAATGTAGGCTCTGATAGTGCAAAGTAAGGATGCACTATTGTGAAAACATATGGTCTACCATTTACTTGTACTATTGCTAAAAATGTGAAACTTGGTGAACCAATAAGATTGAACGAGGTTTGCTCTCATTGGAAGAGACTTAGGTTTGATGATGATGGATGCATGGATGACGGGAAATCAAATATCTTTATTTTGATTGAATGGGAAGTGATACAAGAGAGATTTTTGAAGGCCAATGACAACATGAAATACCATATCAAAGAACAATTGAGGAAGATTGCCTATCCCGAAACCACCGACATGAAACTGCCTTCTTAACTGGTAAAAACAAAAGGTGCTCCAAAGAAAATGAAGCTTACACCAAATCACAAATCGACTACACGATCTCCTTCATTTTTTGAGCAAGTTGAAAAAGTTTTTCCCGACTCCAACTTCTTAAAAAAGTGTTGTGAAAGGAGCCCGCATTCACAAACCCTCTCTGATTCCGCTTCCATCGAAGATTCCATTCATTGACGAGATGTCGGTTTTTATGGAAAAATATATTGAGCGGACCGTCAATGTTGTGGGGGACGGTAATTACGGTTACCGAGTCGTGTCAAATTTACTCGGTAAAGAAGATGATAGTCATGCCCTTGTCCGAAATCAACTTATCCAAGAGTTGAAGACACATAAAGAATCATACATGCGATTATTCAGAAATAAAGAAAAATTCAACGGTTTATGAGTCTCTTGTTCCTTGCTTGAGCGGTATGACACCAGAGGAAAAATGGATGAGCTTCCCTAATTTGGGTCATCTAATAGCATGTGCATATAATATAGTGTGTATTGACCTGACACACTACGGTTTTTTGGAAACCTTTTTCCCACTGCGCACTGCCCCACCCTAAAATCAAAATGATCGTATCATGTGTATTAGATGGCTTTCAAAATCAAGTCATTTTGTTCAATTTTACTTGAAACCGGGATGTCGCATACCACTTACATCACCGGGGTGGACGACTCATTCAACCGCAAAAGCCGAGACATGGTCGAATCATTTTATGAAAAAGATGCAAGAATTCGAGAGATTGAACAACATTGAAAAAGAATAGAATGCACAAAATTTTAGATGCCTTAAGCTTCTGAAAATCAATTGACCAAATCTTTTGTGCCACAACTCACTTTCCTTCACAACACTTGTTGCACTAAGGCATTCAAAGTCTGCAGTTTTAACATTCATTTTAAATGTTCTATTACTTCCCTGTTATGACTTGATAATCAGCTTCTGATTACAGTCGTAATGCTTCAAAAGATTGTCCTTCAAGGTAACTGAAAAACCTTTCTCAATTAATTGACCTACACTCATCAAATTGCTTTTCATGCCAGGAACATACCACACATCCTGAATTAATGTTGTTTTACCATTATTCAGAACTACGCTAACATTTCCCAAACCATCAGTGTTGAGATATTTATCATCAGCACATCTGATCTTTGTCCTATTTCTAGAGTCAAAATCAATCATCAATTTCTTATTTCCTATAAGATGGTTTGAGAAACCAATGTCCATATACCACCAGTCTACCAAATATGCGTCATCAGATTCAGAAGCCATCAATAGCACAAATTCATCATCATAATCTCTTTTATCTATCTTTGCTTCTTCTGACTTCCTTCCTTATTTGACCAACAATCAGTAGCGAAATGACCAAACTTCTTACAACAGTAGCATTGAACCTTTATCTTGTTATACTTTTCCTTCCCCTTCTGAGCACTCTTCTTCCTTTCAGAAGTTGAGGTTTCTGGCTTCTGAACACCATCAGATCTCTTCTTGGTTTCTTATTGATAAGTGCCAAAATGTCGTGTTTTGAGTAGTAATTTTTGTTGCACTTATCGATACTTTTTGTTAATATCGTACGAATAAACCCGACTTTGTTTGTAAATACGTTTACTTTACATTATAGTGTATATACTGCGTTATCGTGTAAATATCATTGAGTTTAATTATTTTTATCTCATTTTTTGCAGGTATTTGAGCAAGGATATCTTGTCATATTCATAAAGAGCATTGAATAAGCTTTCCAAGGCTTCGAACCGGGCAAAAAACGGAGTTAAGATTAGAAAGTTACGAAGAAAACAGTGCTGAAATTTTTCTGTATCTGTCAGCTTCGCCCTGAGCTCGCCGGGCGAAGCAGAGGTGAGCCAGACACTCCAGAAGCGGGAAAAAAATGCAGAAATGACCGTCTTAATTCGTCGGGCAAACCGGGACTTCACCGGGCGAATATTCCTTGACAGAAACACATATATAGGGGGTAAAAACACATTTTTTAGGGTATGGTTTAGGTATTTTTTTGCTCCCACTCCATCAAACTTCATTTCTTTATATTTTAGAGCTTAGAAAACAACTATGGAGCTTGCACACGGATGATCCGAGGTGGATTGATTATCGATCAGCGCTGATAAACTGGGAAATTTTTGGTTCATTTCTCTTCTTCTTTGTGTATTCTTCATTTGTAGGGTTTTGAATATGTATTTACTTTGATCTTATTTATATTTATCGTCCATGGCATTACATAAAATCCGCTTTACAATTCTTTATCGGTGATTGTCCTTGGTTTTTTGGTTTATGCCTGGGGTTTAGGTTGTGCTAGAGATAGACATCACAAACCTTGATTAGGGATGATTATCTGTTAGTTTATGGATGCTAGAGATAGATTTAGAGCTAACAATCTTTATGGGTGTCGAAGCTTAATGCCTCTGTGTAGTTTGTGTCGGTTGAGAGATCATCGATGCAGGAATACAGTTGTTCTCTCAATTTGGGTTAGACATAATCTAGGTTGTGAGCGATGTTGGATGATATTGAGGAGTATTATAGGTTGAGTATAACTGGTCGATAAGTTTAAGTTTGTGAGGAGTGGATTATATGCATACCGAATAAGTTTCTTCTCTTTGAAGAATGAATTATTTTTATGTTCATATTTACTTTTCTGCTTTTACTTTAACCAATTTAATCCAAACTCATAAACACGAGACTTGTCGAACGGCAGTTCAACAACACCGATTTCTGTGGACACGATAAATTCCCGGAAAAATACTTCCAAAAACTTTTGTTGCTTGCCGCTTTACCGCTTTGGCACTTACCACGACTGGTTCTCATATTTCTTACTAGAAGCTGCTTTTAAAGCTTACTGCTCTACCTCCCTTTCATAGTTTCTCTCAGTCAGACGCAACTCTTGTGCCTTTAGACTGCTTTGCAACTCTTCAACTCTCATGGTGTTAAGATCCTTAGAATGTTAAATTGCTGCCACATTGTAATCAAACCGAGGAGTAAGCGATCTAAGTACCTTCTCAATGATCTTTTCTTCAGAAAGAGTTTCTCCACACTACTTCATCTCATTTATGATCAGAATCACTATGGAGATGTAGTCAGGTACCTTTTCATTGTTCTTCATACTGAGATTCTCATACTGCTTATGTAGAGACTAAAGTTTTACCTTCTTCACTGATGCATCACCGTCGTAACACCGTACCAATTTGTCCCACGCAGCCTTCCCCGTCGTCGAATCAGTGATCTTCTCAAACATGTTCGCATCCATACACTGACGGATGTAGAACAACACCTTTTGATATTTCTTCCTCGTTTTTCTTTGCGCATTTCTTTGTGCTTTCGTTGCATCTACTGCAATTGGAGCATAACCGACGTTGACGAGATCAAGATCATCTTAAGTGCCAAACAACACACACATCTGAATTATCCATCGATTCCAGTTCTTTCCATCGAACACTGGAAGCTTGGTACTCATATCATCGTTTCCGTTCATCTTCAACCTTGTGCAATCACTCAGATCTCACCAAACACTAGTGTTTTCCAATCCCACATAATCAAGAAATGTGATTATGTTACGATTCCGATAAAAAATTCAACACGAATTCAAGAAACGAAATCAATCACACATTGCCACACCGTTCACTTGTGTTTCCTTGTATTTCCCTGTGGATATGAACCAAAGCTCTAGATACCAATTGTTGGTGCACAAGGTAAAAAAGATGAAGATAGAAGAAGAGAAAGAATAACAAACTTCCACTACTATTGCAAAACAGTTACAAAATGGTTACTCCACTACACTGGTTATGCGCACTACTTGTTGCTCAGTGTGTGTGTGTGTGTGTGTGTGTGTGTGCAACTATTGATAGTTATACTAATATATATACACAAACAAAAATACCACGTAGACAACATGCTAAAATACTGAATTAACCTTCAACAGCAGTTACAACTATATATTTTTTATTAAAAATTGACTCAGTAATTTAGGATAAACCGGTTGACATAATTTATCAATCTATTACATCCGCAAGTTTTCAACTTTTCTTTTGTTTGGTAATTATATTTTATTATGTAATTGTATAATACCCTTGACCGTATCTTGTGAATAAAATAACACATTTTTACCCTTATTATATTATTGGAATAATATAACAAGTGTGAGTAGTATGAATAATAGTCTCACATTGGATAGGAATGTGGTGAATATGTGGTGTCTCTCTCACTTGTGTTGCTCTTGGCCTAATATTCAATGCTCCCTAGTGTAAAACTCCTTTAACATGGTATCATGAGCCTTTGGTTCGTAAAGGGACTGACTTACATGTATCGAGATGCCCAAGAAGTGGTATTCCGTTGAAATCGAAATGCCCAAGGAAGAGGTGTATTCGAAATACATAATAAGAGGTGTCTTGTAATAAGTGTCAACGGCGGTACAAATATATGTGGACAAAAGAGTTTCCACACGAGGGGGATCATTGTGGACTCACACTTGAGGGGGAGTGTTAGAATAATATAACAAGTGTGAGTAGTATGTATAATAGTCCCACATTGGATATGAATGTGGTGACTTTAACATTTATAAGTGGAAGAATCCATACACCTATCACCTTAAGATTTTGGGTGAATATATGGTGTCTCTCTCACTTGTGTTGCTCTTGGTCTAATATTCAATACTCCTTAGTATAAAACTCCTCTAACAATTATCTCTCTCTTATTCTCATTTCATCCCTCTCCACCCTTAATTATTTACTATTTTCACCATTATTGTGGTTCTCAAATTTCAACAAATAGTAGAGTGGACGAGTGTCAAAGGATATTTATTATTTTATTGGTGTGAAATGGGTCCAAATAAGAATCTGGTGACATAGGAGTCGATGCATGTGAACACAAACTAAAGAAAAAGGATCTTTGAGTGAAGATGTTGTTTGGTCATTGTTCATTCACGTGCACTTTGCTCACCCAAACCTTCTTTTTCTTACCTTTAATTATCATATTTCTTATAAATTGATGGTGGCATTTTTGTCTGCACAACGTAGATAATGAAAAAAGTAACTGGAGAAGGGGAAGCACTTTTAGAAATTAATTAGTGCATGTGATATAGTTTACATATTCTTTAATATTTATAATGATAACCAAATAATATTCAACCGATGTATATTAAAGGAGGAACTGTGGTTTCGTTGAATTTAATATCTATATCAACATAAATATCTAAAAGAAGTTAATGTTCTTACAAGCAAATCAAATCGAATATGCTAACAGAGGTATATAAGTTTTATTTTTTTTAAGTGGGTTAATACACCTTTTGCCCCCTGTTATATGGGCGAAATTCCAAAAACAATCCTGTAAAAAAAAAACACAGATTCCCCTCTTGTCATTTAAAGATTTCACTGTTTTGACCCCTCTTGAAATTCAGTCAACAATTTCTATGACGTGGCAATATTTTTTTATTTTTTATTATTATTTTTAATTATGTGGACGAATTATGTGACATTTTTATTATATTAAATGACATGTTGGCATTTTATTTAATATTATTTTAAATTTAAAAATTATAAAATATGTAAAACTCTAAAATAGTGTGGAAGAGGAGTTTCAAACCCCTGACCTTCCTTTCATTTACAAGGAGCACTACCATCAGGCTAAGTAGTTTGTTGTGTTATTCTATTCTACTTAAATATATATATTACATAATTGTTTCATATTAGTAACACATTTTACGTTTGCTAATATTAAATTTAGTATTTTATCCATTGAACTTAGTAATATTAATTAATTTAGTTATTATTTATGGTAAATATTAAATTAAATTACTGTAGATTATTAATTATACTGAAATTATTAATTAATAAATTGAAATTAATTAATTAATAATAAAATGAAATTATTGTAACTATAATGTTTTAACTATTAATAATTTTCTATAATTTCATTTTATTATTAATTAATTAATTTCAATTTATTAATTAATAATTTCAGTATATTTATATTTAATGTTTACTATTTAATCTACATAAATATTAAATTACTGTAGATTAAATTACTATAGATTAAATTACTGTATATTAAATATTAAATTACTATTTCATTTTAATAATTAACTGTAACTATTTCGTTTTAACTATTAATAATTTATTATAATTTCATTTCATTTCAATAATTTATTGTAACTATAACGTTTTAACTATTAATAATTTTCTATAATTTCATTTTATGATTAATTAATTAATAATTTCAGTATATTTATATTTAATGTTTACTATTTAATCTACATAAATATTAAATTACTGTAGATTAAATTACTATAGATTAAATTACTGTATATTAAATATTAAATTACTATTTAATATAATTATTTACAATAAATAATAACATTAAATTAAATTATTATTTTGTTAAATTATTTACAGTAAATATTAATTTGGATGAAATGAAATTATACTGAAATTATTAATTATAAATATACTGAAATTATTAATTAATAAATTGAAATTAATTAATTAATAATAAAATGAAATTATAGAAAATTATTAATAGTTAAAACATTATAGTTACAATAGTTTCATTTAATTATTAATTAATTAATTTCAATTTATTAATTAATAATTTCAGTATAATTAATAATCTACAGTAATTTAATTTAATATTTACCATAAATAATAACTAAATTAATTAATATTACTAAGTTCAATGGATAAAATACTAAATTTAATATTAGCAAATGTTAAATGTGTTACTAATATGAAACAATTATGTAATATATATATTTAAGTAGAATAGAATAACACAACAAACAACCTAGCCTGGTGGTAGTGCCCCTTGTAAATGAAGGGGAGGTCATGGGTTTGAAACTCCCCTTCCACACTATTTTAGAGTTTTACATATTTTACAATTTCTAAATTTAAAATAATATTAAATAAAATGCCAACATGTCATTTAATATAATAAAAATGCCACATAATTCGTCCACATAATTAAAAATAATAATAAAAAATAAAAAAATATTGTCACGTCATAGAAATTGTTAACTAGATTTTAAGAGGGGTCAAAACAGTGGAATCTTTAAATGACAAGGGGGGAATCTGTGTTTTTTTTTTTACAGGTTGTTTTTGGAATTTCGCCCATATGACAAGGGACAAAAGGTGTATTAACCTTTTTTAAGTCAAATAGATACATTGATAAAAATAATAATTTATTCAAACATAAGATATGTCATTTGTGGACGACATAGCTATTAAGATACTTGATAAGATTATTTTGATATTAATCTCAAATAATTTAGCCACCGTGTTAACATAAAAACATATTAATAGTATAAACATTATTTATATTAAGTTCTATTATTTGCTATTTAATTATATAGAATTTATTGCAAGACTTTAACACTTTCTTTTTAAATTAATATGTTTTTTTTTTATATTTTTATTCATCATGTATTAAGATGAAGTTGTAAATATATCTTTGACTAGAGCTTTAGGGAAAAAAGACAACAAAATTACATATTTTAAATAATAAGTGCCAAAAATGAATAAAAATATTACAATGTTTTAATAGAAACAATGTTCATGTTAGGTCATGAGAAAGTTTGGGATATCACACCAGGCTTTAATAACAATCATACAAGTGAGAGACACTACATATTAATCGAAGAGAATTTTTTATGCCATTCTATAGAGTGAGAAACACTTTATCGAAAATCGAAAATATCCTTCAAATTCTTGAGATGCATCTTCGGACGCACCATGTATCATGATGCACCAAACGAGTGCCACCCCATATTAAGACAAAATTATTTCGGATATGCATCTTCAGGTATTTTCAACAAATATATTGCCTAGTGGATTTTTTAGAGATACATTTATGGAGGTTTGGGGCGGGATTTTGAAGTTTGTGTCACTTTTGCATGTCAGATATTTCCGAAGATGCATCTCTAGAGTTAGTTGATAAAACACTCAACTGCATGATCACACAACCATACTTGTTTTCTACTCCAAGCTGTTACCAAAAAGCCTTCCACTCTCAATCCACATTTTCACTTCAAATCTTCACTCTTGTGTTTCATCACACCAAAGGGAGCAAAAGAAGTTGGAATTTCAGGTCAAGATCGCTAATTTCAAGCCTCATTGCCCATATTAATTCTGCTCTTAGTCTGAAAAACGAGTGTTTAATCTAGAGATACATCTCCAGAGTCTGCATGAACGCATCCAAAAATGCATCTTCGGTATCTGTTTGTACTCATTTTTAGCTCTATTTACAATATTAGCACTTATTGAGTGTTTTATTGTAATTGTTTTCATTAGATATGGTGCACCCCAATTATTTCTCAAACATGTTGTGTCTTCGACTGCCAAAGGTGTTGTTGTGAAGGCGGTAAATATTGGAAACCAATTTAAAAATGAGGAAGAGTTTAAATTCTGTGATCACATGCATCAATGGATTCGTATAGAGATCTCCAAACTGAGATTTGGTGTGGTGATCGAAAGGTCCGATAATGATTTGGATAGAAGATGAGCATTTGTGACAATGACATGCAAAAGACGTTAAAAATATAGATCTCCTCTTCGAAATTTTAAATGAGATGACACCGATTTAAGAAAATGTGAGTATCCCTTTAAGTTTCGTGGTTATATGTTGTCAAATAAGAAATGGAGATTTAATGTCATATTTGGTTTACATAAATATGACTTGTGTAAAAAGTTAGCCGGTAATCCAATTGTTTGTTGCCTTTTGCTGGAAGAGAAGGAATGCATTTCATACATGATATTGAATTTGGTTCAGCCGAAAAACATACTTGCAACTTAGAAACGGAAAACACCCAAAAAAAAATCTCAAATATCAAACAAGTGTACAATATTTGGTACCAATATAACAAGGCGCTAAGGGGGGATAGAAGTGAAATGCAACAACTATTGAAACTTTTGGATGATAAGAAGTATGTTTCCAGGTACCGAACGTGCGAGGATAGAGTAATCGTTAGAGATATGTTTTTGGCTCATCCTTATTCCATCAAGTTGTTTAACACGTTTTCTACCGTGTTCATCTTTTATTCAACATACAAGACCAACAAGTACAGACTTTTATTATTGCAGATGGTTGGTGTTACCTCTATTTAGAAGACCTATTCTGTCGGGTTTGCATGTATATAGAACAAAAAAGAAGAGAATGTTACTTGAGCCTTGGAGGTGTGTCGGGAAATGTTGAAGGACCAAGAAGATATGCCTAAAGTAATTATTACTGATCGCGATATCGCTTTGATGAATTCGATTGCATAGGTATTTCCTATTTATTATGCACTACTTTGTAGGTATCACATGACAAAGAGTGTGAGAAATCAGGATAAACCTGTAATAGGGATGAAATAGATAAAGGCCGAAGCTTGAAAAGTGGTGAAGGCAGGTGTGATAGTGGAAAAAATGGATGCATGAAATCTTATAATAAATTCTTCTACTAAAGAGTTATATGTCGATTATGTTATACATTTCAGGAAGGTGTGTGAGAAACATTCAGATTTGTTGAAATATGTCGAAAGCACAATTCTAGACCAGGTGAAGGAGATAATTATTTGTGCATGGGCCAATCAGATTAGACACCTTGTAATACAACAGCAAACCAAGTTGAGACTGCCCATGCTACATTGAGGATTTGGTCGGGAAATAGTAAATGAGATTTGTGTAAAGATTAGGACTCTCTGAACATAATGATCTAGAACTAGCATAATGAGATGCAAACATCATTTGGTCGAAGCATCACAGGTTTAAAGACAACAATCTTTATTCTCAATTGGTCGGTAACATATCTCGAGCATGTTTGGATTATATTTTTCACGAAGCTAAACAAGATGATAACGTAGGTTCCGATAACACAAAGTGTGGTTGCATAATTGTGAAAACCTATGGTCTCTCATGTGCATATCTTATAGAAAAGATGGTGAAACTTGGTAGCCCGTTAAGAATGGATGAAGTTTGCAATCACTGAAAAAGCTTAGGTTTGATGATGATGGTGTCATGAAAAACGGTAAATCTAATATCTTTATCTTGACCGAATGAAAAGTGATACAAGAGAAAATTTTGAAAGCCAATGACAGTATGAAACTCCACATCAAAGAAAAATTGAGGAAGATTTCTTATTTAGAAACCACTGACTTGAAACCACCCTCTCAACCGGTAAAAACAAAAGGTGCTCCGAAGAAGCTTAAGTCTACAACGAGTGACAATTCAATGGTGTGGTCTCCTTCGTATTTTGAACATGCTAACAAAGTTTTTCCAAACTCACCAACTCCAAAATCTGAAAAAGTGTTTTTAAAGGAGCTCGCATTAGTAAACCACTTCTTTCACGACCTCCATAAACAATTCCATTCATTGACGAGATGTCGGTTTTTATACACAAATACATTGAACATCTAGGTCGTCAATGTTAATGGTGATGGTAATTGCGATTATAGACCTATTTTGTCTTTACTCGGTAAAGAAGAAGATAATCACACACTTGTCCGCCATTAACTTATCCTTGAGTTTAGGACCCATAAAGAATCATACATGCGGCTTTACCGGAAGAAAGAAGACTTTGATGCAATTTATTAGTCTCTTGTCCCTTGCATTAGTGGACTGACACCTGGGGAAAATGGATGTGCTTCCTTGAAATGGGTCATCTCATAGCAAGTGCATATGATAGAGTCTGTATTTATCTTACAAGATATGGTTTTTCGGAAACCTTTTTCCTACTGCGCACCACTCCACCTCAAAATCCAAATGATCGTATTATGTGTATTTAATGGATTTCAATATCATGATATTTTGTTCAATTTTATTTGAAGTTGGGATACCATATACCACATACACCAGTGGAGTGAACGACTCATTAAAAAAAAGTCGAGATTTGGCTGGAACAATTTCTGGAAAGGATGCAGAAGTTCTAAAAATTGAGCGAAATTGAAAGAGAATCAAATGCACAAAAGTCAAAGGGGGTACAACCCATAGTTATAGATTTAGCCGGTGACAAATCTTTCGATTCGCTTTAGTTTTTCGTCATCAATTAAGTGTGTGTAATTGTGTATTAATATAATTAAGTGTAATATATATATATATATATATATATATATATATATATATATATATATATATATATATATATATTAATACATTTTTCATGTTTGCCAAAACATTTGTTCATTTGCCAAACAAAACACACATGTTTTATTCTCTGCCTTGTTCGAGAGAGGTTCTGGAGATGTACCTCTGAAAGAAGATAATAGGGCAGTAGCGAAAATGTATCTCCAAAATCAGCATCGATGCATGATATAATTTTTTAGGTCCACATCTGTCTACAACTTCTATAAATTTAGGCTCTTGTTTTTTATTTCATACAAACACAAAATGTATTAAATGTCACAAATAAACTTCATCTGGTATATCGTAAATGTCTCCTTCTCCAGCGCGACAGCCGAGCAAAAGTTTAAGTTCAATGAGTACGCCTCTTTTGTAGGTCTGTAAAACGAAGTTCATAATCTCCTATCTTACGAAGATAATTACAAAATTGTGAAGCTCGAGTACCGTTCACCGTCAATTAACAAAGAAGGCAAGATTGATTCCAACAAATATGAGCTCAATACTGATGCAGATGTAAGGGCTATGTGGAATACATTTTTCCATTTCAAAACAAAAGTCCCGATCGAGTTGAAAGTGACGATTTCAAGATCGGTCGAAGATATTATGAAGATGTTGAAGCATCCACCTGGATATTAAGATGTAATGTTTCATTTTATGTTGACGTCACCTATGTAATGTTGATTTTATGTTATGAACGATAATTTTATTTTGTCAAAATACACCTTTCTGGTTTTCTACTTTTGTTTCAGTTTCACAATGTTATTGAAATGCATTTACGGACAGATTCAAGAGAAGCATATTCGGATTAAAAAAGGCACATTCCTAGGGCGTCACTTAGAATTTGCATAAGTTGTGTGTGTTTAAGATGCGTCTGGAGATGTATCTCTGGAATCTGGGAGCATTTTAGTATTTTCATGTGGTGCACTAGTAATATATAAGGTGCATTAAGAAATACCCTTAACCAAAAACCTTAAGGAATTGGATCTATGGATCTTCTCACTCTTATAAAGTGTTTAACATTCACTTTTTCATCGATGTGTGACTCATACTCACACTAGATATACTAACAATTCATGCCTAAGATAAAATTTTTTTTATCGGTCAATTATAAAAAAAATGGTTATTTATTAATAAATTACTTAAAAATGAATATTTATCATAAATGCATAAATAAACAAAAAATACATAAATTAGTTTAATTATAATGTGTTATATAATTGTCAAAATATATTTCATCTACTTTGACATTAATTTATATTATATACATATTTTAATACTTTTTATTTAAATAACTACATGATTATAAATTTCTATTAAAGCAATTACATTAATATGTGCAAACGCATAAGTATCACTACTACAAATAACGCTTTTAACGTCGCACGCGAAAGAGATGTAACCTCGGCTACCCAAGTGGCGTAACGAGGGTGACATGAAAAGACCCCACTTAGCACCTCGGTTAATGAATAACTGAGGTGTGAAGTTATCTAATTATGGGTTCGAACTCCATCATCTGCATTTTTATTATTTATAAAGCTGGGTGGCGCGCCCAACATAAAATCTCGATTTTGTTTAAAAGCTGAGGTAATAGCCCTATATTATTACGTCGATTTTATTTAAAAATCTAAGGTTGATTTTTTTTAATATTTTCATTTGTACCTGAATTACAGAACCATATCACATAATACATAACCATATTTTGCAGATTTCTAAAACCGAAACATTGTACCTGCATGACAGAACCATATCACAAAAGAGCAATAGTTTACACTAAATGCAAAACCAAAATTGGAAAACCTTATAATTTTACAACAAAACTAAATCAAATGATTAACCAACAAAAGTAATTACCAAAATGGAAACTCTTGTAGGCTGTCCAAAAGTTGTATGCAAAGATTTGTCACCAGTCGTTAAACACCTATAATTTGAACAACAATTTAAACCAATTAGGATAATCAACAATGACATTAAATCTTTAGTAAAATGAATAAAAAAGAGTAAAATGAATAATTATTAATTACTAAGTGATATAAAACATTTACTTACTAGTTTTCCCATATTCCCTCTTTATGACCACGACGAATAGCATGCACATCATCTGAATCATTTTCTTTAGATGATTGGCATACATGTGTTGTGAAACAAGGGGTCTTGTAGTTAAAATCTTGATTATCATCAATACTATAAGGAATATATTTTCCTTGAATTTCAATTGACCATCTAGTGTTAGAAGGATCAGTGACAAAAAAAAAATTGTTTTGCTTGAGATGTCATGATGAATGGTCCGTTCTTATAAATTTCTTTTCAAATATCAACCCATGTGAATCCTAATTCATCAGTTTCTATACCAGTGTTATTGTCAATCCACTTGTAGTTAAATAAAGGCACTTTAAAAGAAACATAATCAATCTCCATAATCTCCTAAATGAACCCAAAGTACACTCTAGATGCTAGTACATGATTGTTATCTTTGACACTAGAGAAGTACATGGATTCAACTTCAACCATAACTCCACTAATTTTCATGGTACTACGATCATACTTTGGTTTTATATAAAATGAATATCTAGTAATGTTGTATTCACTCCAAGTAAATACATTAAACTTAGGCATACGTGACAACCATTTAATTGTCTCTGATGCACAAGTACTCTCTTTAGAAGCACTTTTATTAAACTAAGTTATGAAAGTTTTGTTATGCTCTGTCAACAACCATTTTTCTTTCATATGGAGTTATTTTTCCTTTATAAGACTTTTGTGAGTGGTCAAGTAAGTTTGAACTTCATCCAGGTTATTCAATATACACAGATGCGCTTAAATAACTACATCTTGGCTAAAAGTTTTAACATTTAAACCTTGATTACCTCTACCATCATATCTTACCACATGACGAGACTCGGGAATTCCTATAGAGTTAGCTTTTACAAATACATTGTACAAAACTCAATGGCTTCTTTTGTGATGTACCGTTCAACGATCGAAGCTTTCGAACAATGATGACTCTTTGTATACCCTTTGAAGATCTTCATCTATTGCCCTATAGGATATATCCACCGTAAATAAACTGGACCACAAATTCTAATATCCCTTACTAGATGAACAACTAAGTGAACCATAATTTCAAATAATGATGGAGGGAAAAACATATCTAATCGATACAAGATAATTGCAGCCTCATGTTCTAACTCATCTAAATTTTTAGGATCGATGACTTTACTATCTATAACATTGAATAATAAGCATAATCTGATTATATTTACCCTTACATTCCTTAGTAAAATATCAGGATAGCCATTGGTAGAAGTTGTTGCATTAAGACATGACAATTATGTGATTTTAAGCCAACTATTTTGTGAATATTCTCTGACACAAGTTTTTTTCATATTTGATGAGTAACCTTGGGGAACTTTGATACCCTGCAAACAATTACAAAAACTTTTGTTTTTCTTTTTAGATAGAATGTTACAGGCTGGGGACAAATATGTTCTATTTCCTATTTATTTTGGGGATAACTCTTGTCGTATACCCTTCACCACCATATCTTTACGGGATTTCTCAGTATTTGTTGTCTTCCCTTTAATGTTGATATGTGTTTCAATTAAACTATCACTTACATTTTTCTCCACGTGTATCACATTAAGACAATGTCTTACATCAAGGAACACCGACCTCTTTTTCCCACTATTTGTCTCCACAACCCTTTTTGTTTACCTTTTATCTTCTTTCCAAAGAAAACCTTAATTTTGTGTTGTCTTTTATAAACTTCCTTCCCAGTTAAGGGCTTTGAAGCGAAATCAAACTCCTAGTCTCCATTAAAAGCCTTCCTCAATCTACGGTATGGATGATTAGGTTTTAAAAAAATTTGATGCATGAGATAAACAATCTTTTTTCCATGTTGTAATTGGGGGTGGCATGTATCAAATTCACATATAGGACACACTTTATGTCCCTTGACGCTGTAATCAGACAAATTACCGTATGCTGGAAAGTCATTGATTGTACAAAACAACGCGGCACGCAAATTAAAGTTATCACCTATATAAACATCATCAACATCAATGTCTTCCTCCCACAAAAGTCTTAATTCTTCAATCAATGGAGTTAAATAAACATTTATGTCATTCCATGGTTGTTTTGGACCCGAAATCATCATTGATAACATCATATATTTGTGCTTCATGCACAACCATGGAAATAGGTTATAAATTATGAGAATAACATGCCATGACGTATGGTTAGTACTCAAATTACCAAAAGGGCTCATTTCGTCGGTGGAAATTCCAAGCCTAAGGTTCATCGGTTCTTGTGCAAAATCTAGAAACAAGAAATCAATTTTCTTCCGTTGCAATGAATCAGCTACATGGCGAATTTTTCCATCACACACTCTTTCATTTTCATGTCATCTAGTATTCTTTGCATCATTTGCATTAGCAAAAAATCTCTTGAACCTTTGAATTACCAGTAGGTACCACATCACCTTGGAAGGAACATCCTTTCTAGTTACACTATCATCGTCTTCAACACCATTTTCCTTCTTCTTGTAGTGTGACTCTCCACGTCTCAGACACTCCTTCAAGTTTTCATATTCTTTCCTATATAATATGCAATAATTATGGCAACCATGTACTTTGATATAATCTAAGCCCATTGGACACAATATCTTCTTGGTCTCATAACAACGGTTCGACAATGTGTTACCTTCTGGAAGCATTTCTTGCAATAATTCAAGCAATTCTGTGAAACTTTTATCCATTCGTCCACCTCTTTCCTTAAGATTAAATATTCTTAACACAACTGACAATCTTGTAAAACTTTTGCATCCCAGATACAACGACTCTTCCATGTCTTTTTGCAAAGTTTCTACCACATTAGAATTCTTAAAAGCATCTACCCCAATATCACGAATCATGTCTCCTAGAGTATCATCCATAAATTCATCATCATCTTCAAATGTATCTGATAGAGGTTTTTTTTTGTCACTTCACCATGCCATACCCATTTCGTGTAATTTTGAATAATTCCATCACAACCTAAATGATCTAATATTCCATCCCTTGGATGTTTGCGCATATTTCAGCAAATGTTACAAATTAAAGACACCAAAAAAATCCCCTTCTCCTTAGGAATGTTTTTTTCCCCAAATTCAAGAAGTTGAATCACTCCATTCTCATACTCTTTACTTAATCTATTGGTTTTCATCCAAATACGATCCATAATCACATATAGCTTCTGAAAATAAAATAAAAATAGTACACAACCAATAATAACTACCAAAACAACAAATAATACCATAACAAAATTATAGTAAACAATATAAGTCTAAAAAACAATAATAACAACAACAACCACATACAGCAACAACATCAACGACGGAAACAACAATAACAACAACAATAATGGAGAATTTGAACATACCGGAAATGTGATGAGAGACTCAACGGAGAAGAATTCGAGTTTACTTCCTCCTCGAAGAAGAAGGGTGGTAGTTCTCAGTCTTAGGAAACTCCTTCTTTCGCTGGAGAAGAATGGGTTCCTTTCGCTTGCTAGGGTGCAAAAACTGAATAAGACAAAATATTATAATTCTGAAGGAATAAAAATTGTTTTAGAGTTTTTATCTCGGTTTTCTTCATTAACCAAGGGATAATATCTTATATAAAATGTATACAAAGTAAAGACGCCTTTTAGTTGTAAATAAAACATAAAATTGCAGGGTTAAAATTTTCGCGAAGAAATAATTAATATTAATGTTAGGGTTTAAAGTTTATATCAAAAAATATCTTTGATCTATCAACTTTCAACTGTCAGGAAAAATATTAGTCTTACTAATTAATTATGTAAGTATTAAATATTTATTGTCAAAAGTTTGTTGATGTCTTGGAAACATTCATTAATAAAAAAAATGGAGGTTGCAAAATTTAAGAGCATGAGTATTGATATCATTCAGGAAGACACTGAGAATCTCTAACCACTGAAGGACTGAAGTCTCAATCTTTCCATAAAAGTCACATTTAAAAAATAAATGTTGAATGTTCTTGTCTTTTCAACAACCACTTTTACACTCCAACAAACTAGGAAAAATTGTTCTTCACCTCACAAATTGTCTTTTATGGTAATCATATTGTTGATCATCTTTCTCATAATAGAGTTATGTTTATTGATGTAATTTTATTCCATGTGAGTTCCTAAGTTGGCACTTAATCAATCTGATCTTCATGAATCAAAATATGATATTCTTCTATCTCAACTCTTGATAGATATCTACATCATATAAACATCTTACTACCACCACCCATATCGTGACCATCTTCTACCTTATATTACACATCTAACACATGTTAATCAACATGCAAACTCCACCACCACTTGCCTAACCAGGAAAATATGAACATCATTATCCTAAAAAATTCCAACTTGCATAGTTTTTTATCTTAACACACTATATCTTAATTAATTAGATTTTTTTTTTATCTTTTTTATTATTTTATTGAATTGTGATTTCCTGATTATTTTTTATTTTTTAGATTCTTAAATCTACTTCCATTAGTTAAGTTAATCTTTTAAATTTATTTTTAATTCTAAATGTCTAAGGTCAACCAAATATTATTTATTGTCTACCATACATATTATTTTAAATCTACTTTTGTGAAAGAAAGGATTAAAAGCAATATGAATTGCATTTTGATTGTCACAATATATCACAAGAATTTTAGTACACGTGACATGAAAATTATTCATGAGATATAAGAGCCATTGGAGTTCACAAGTGGCTGCTGCAAGGGCTCTATACTCAAATTCTAATAAAGATCTCGAGATTGTCAACTATTTTTTTGTCCTCCATGAGATGAGGGATCGACCAAGGTAGAAGAACTGGTCTCAAATGGATCTGCGTGTGTCAAAGCGACCTGCCCGGCCTGTATCTGAGTAGCCATTCAATTGTAAATCTAAATCTCATGGGAAGAAGATGCCTAGAGATGGACAAGTTTTGAGGTATCTTAGAATTTTACAAGAAGCATTGAACTGCGTAACCGTAAGAGCTGACAGAAATATACTTAATTGTTGTGTGTAAAAAGTTATGTCAGACCTTGTTGTATTCAAATATAATAACATGCCTATGAGTCTTTTGTATGAAGAAATGTCATGGTAAGGGGTGCTAAAACCCTAATGAAGTTTGATGGTAGAATCATATGGTCTGGAGAATGGTCTTGACTAGAGGAATCCTGGATCTTATATTAAGTCAAGGAAATATTTTCCTTGATAAAGGAGGATACATACCTTTGAGTGAGCCACTTCAATGCCTAGAAAGTACTTTAACTTTCCTAGATCCTTGATTTTGAAGGTGTTGTCCAATTCTATTTTGATAGAATTAAACTCATCCAAATCATTACCTGTTAAGATCACATCATCAATATACACTAGCAAGATTGTGATGAAGGATGTTTTGGCTTTCACAAATAATGAGTGATCTGAAGTGGCTTTTTTATAGTCATGTGCAGTGAGAAATGTAGTAAGCCTTTCATACCATCTTTGACTAGCTTGTTTAAGTCCATATAAGGATTTAACGAGTTTAAAAACTTGGTTAGGCTTAGTATGAGATACTCTTTGTGGAATTGTCATATACACATTATCTTCAATTTCTCCATGTAAGAATGCTTTATTCAAATTAAGTTGATGTAAATGCCATTGCTTGAATAAAGCTAATACTATGATGGTTCTCCTAGTGGTAATTTTGGCAACTGGTGAGTAGGTATCAAAATAATTAAGGCCTTCTACCTAATTATATCCCTTTTCTACCAATCGTACTTTGAACCTATCAATTGAACCATTATCTAGGTACTTGATCTTATAAACCCATCTACAACCGATTGGTTTAACATTATGTGGACGGTCTACAATTTTCCAAGTGCCTGTTTTTTCAAGAGCTAAAAGTTCGAGATGCATGGATAGCTTCCAGAATTCATTTTTAGAAGCTTCAGTATATGTCTTAGGTTCAACATAAGACACCAAGGAGAATGCATAATGTGAATGTATGAGAGATAAGTGTTGATAAGAAATGAAATTTTACAAGGGATAAGGAATACCTTTGGAAGATTAATTTGATGCATCAAAGAGAGTTGCATATATAATCTTGCAAATAAGAGGGATGGTGTCTCACCCTTGATGAAATTTTAGTTGATGGAGTTATGTGGTCATGGCTATCTGATGTAGAAGGTAAGTTAGGATTGATGGTAGGCGGTTCAAGTGTTTTGATACTAGAGTTAGGATGGTTAGCATTAGGTTGAACTGATGTGGCATTGTCATCTGGTACAAGATGAATAGTGTTAGTATTATATTGAGTTGGTGTGGCATGTTCATCTGGTACATGATGGTTAGTGTTAAGTTGAGATGGTGTGACCTTGTAAAGTTGGTTTATGGAAGTATAGTTATTAGATTTGGATGGAAAATAAGACCATGAGGTGTGTAAGGATTGACTGGTGGATTTATAAGGTAAAATATGTTCTTGGAAGATAACATTTCTAGAGAAAAAAGCTTCATTGGTATGAAAATCAAGTAAAATGTATCATTTCATACCAGGTTTATATCCTAGAAAGATGGATTTCCTTGCCTTAGGATCCAATTTAGTTCTATGAGCTTGAAGTGTAGAAGCATAAGATAAAGAGAAAAATACTTTGAAAGTATCAAGTTTAGGAAGTTTGTTATGTAACATTTGGTAAGGTGACTTATGGTGAAAAATATGTGTTGGAACTCTATTGATAATAAAATTTACAAATTGAAGGGCAAATGACCAATATGTCTTAGGTAATTTAGACTGATATAAGATAGCTTTACCTACATATAATAGGTGTTGATGTTTCCTCTCAACCCTTCCATTGTGTTGAGGATTTTTAACACAGGACCTGTGATGTGTTATGCCTTTGGATGCATAGAATTGGTGTAGCATAATCTCAGGTCCAATGTATGACCTGACAGTTTTTGGTGTGATATGAAACTGAGTGATGATCATGGTTATAAAGTTTTGAACTTGTTTAGATACTTCAAACTTGGATTTCAAGAGAATGATCCATACAAATCATGTGTGGTCATCATGAATGGTCAAGAAATATATGTGAGGCAATATAATTACTTGAATAATAAGGCAATTTTCATTGTTTAGCTAAATGGAAAATATCACAAGTGACATTATTATCAAAAGTAAAAGGAAGAGTACATTTTGGACATATGTGTTATCCTCTTGGATGACACATGACCTAATATAAATTTCCATAAGGCAGTCTTGGAAATTACAATATTTTGGAAATATGGAGGAAGAAATGTGTTAATGGCGGGACATGTATTAGCTTGTGTTGGGAACTGGAACTGATGGTGAGTGTTAGGAAGGGAGTCATGAGCTGTAGGATGAGAGTCCTTTATTTGTAACATATACGAGCCATTCTCTTTGCTGCCCAAACCAATCATCCTCGTCGTATTCAATTCCTACAAGAAACAATGATCAACATAAAAGGTGGTAGAGAATTTCAATTTATGACATAATTTTGAAATGGAAATGAGGTTCAAACTGAAATCTAGTGCATATAATACATGGTTGAGATACAAAATAGGTGAACAATTAACATTACCAACATAATGGACCATGGTACAATTGCCATTGGGAAAAGTTATTTTAAGAGGTTTAATTTTGTAGTAAGAATTAAAGAAACTTAGTGAGGAATATACATGATAGTTTGCTCCAGAATCTAAGTTTCATGCACGAGACAATTAGGTGGTATGGTAAGTAGCGTTACATACAATACATGAATGTTGATCACCTTGAGTTTGACTGGTCGAAATGTGATTGGTAGTAGAAATAGGAACATATGATGACACAATTAAAGTTTGGAGCAAGATAAATAGTTGTTCATACCGAGCTTATGAAATAGGCATATGATTGTTTATGTGAGAATTATCAGTATTTGCATTAGTTGACTGAGAAGGAGTGCAAGTTTCCACCTAACTTGCATTCACAGAATATTTGTTCTTGTTAAAATATGGGTGTCGATGTTTTTGATAGCAAAATTATATTGTATGGTCAGTCCTATTGTAGAATGTGCACACTCTAGGAGCAGTCTTGGTGTTGTGAAATCCACCTTTATGCATGAAGTCTGATTTTTGTGCAACATTCACTAGGATAGAGGTGTCTTCAGCATGTGTAAGATTCTTGTGCTGACTTTCTCCTTGAATCACAAGAGAGTATATATGATTAATGGATGGTAGGGGATTCATGATCAAGACCTAAGTTCTAACAACAGAAAATCATCATCTAATCCTGTGAGAAATTGGATTACTTATTCCTCAAGCATGTGTTCTGGAGCCTTTCTAACTTCCTTGCAACGACATCTATGCGCACATGTGAAAATTGGAAATGGTCTATGAGAGTTGAGTTCTCCCATAACCCTTTTAACTCAAGAAAATACTCCATAACTGACCTGAAGTTTTGTTTCAAATTGTTGAAAGCAGATCACAAAGTTAAAATTCAAACATGATCTGCTTTGGAAAATCTTTCATGCAAATCATTCCAAGCATCTAAAGCATTTTCATGAAAAAGAATTGTTGAAGCGATTTGTTCACTAGCTGAATTAATGATCCACGAGTGAATGAGATGATTGCAGCATTGCCATTGAGAAAAATTCAGGTCATCGTTATCAGGTATTTCAGTGGATCCATCAACAAACTTCATCTTGTTCTTGGCTCCCAATGCACGTTGCATGGACTTGATCCATGATAAGTAGTTAGAACCATCTAGGTTTGAAATAATGTTAACAGAGTTAGGACCTTCACTCTAATGAATATAATAGATTGAATCAAGATCGAGTTTATGGTTTGGTGTTAAACGTGAAGGCATGTTGTATCGATGAAGAAAAAAATGAGTGACTGCAACAATTATGCAAAAACTGGGATCAATGAAAATGATGAAGAAAAGGGACTTATTGCAACAATTATGCCAAAACTGATCAAATGAATAAAAACAAATCAGATGCAGAATAATTGATCAAAGAAAGATCACACGATTGAAGAGATCTTCACAAATTAAGGGAATGATGAAGAAGATTTAAGAAGTTTTCACATGGAAGATGGAGTGTGAATGAGAAAAATGTTCATTGATTGGCGTTGGTACCATATTAAAGTGATCAAGATGAACATGGTAAAGAAAAAATTCTCATTAGAAATGACGGTGTAAGTAGATTTTCTTATATACAACAAGGTGACTTGCACCATAAGCAACTAAACTCTACGACACCATAGTGTGCCTTAGAGAGGAAGTTATAAATCCTAACTACCTAATAACAAATTTGGTAACTCTAATGCAAGGTAGTTAGTGATATATGATGGTATTTTTATCATGCTCCACGTGCTCATTATCATCATATTTCAATATGATTCTTCAACCTAAAACTTAATTATTTTAATTCAAAATCTAAATTTAAAAATGAATAATGTTAAATAAATACAACAGTTAACATCAACGTTGTAGAAAATATAATTATGGTCCGACCCAAGGGATTGGCCATTTAGGCCACTGCCTTGGGCCTCAAATTCTTTTCTCTTTTCATTAGTATTAGGTTATGTTAGAGAATTTCTTATTGCACCCTAGGTTTTTCTAACGCACCGTGTGAATTTCCACACATGCCTCCTGATTCTGGAGATACATCTTCGGACGCACCCAACACACACTCAACAAAGGCCATTATGAACTACACCATTTCTTTTGGTTTAATTTACTCCGAAGATGCATCTCCGGATTCATTCCACAGTTACATCTTCGGACACACACAACACCCACTCAACAAAGGCCATTATGAGATACACCCTTTCTTTTGGTTTAATTTATTCCGTAGATGCATCTCCGGAATAATTCCGTACTTACATCTCCAGATTCTCACTAGAAACAAATTCAACAGATGCAAAATGAAATTGACATTCATAACATAAAATGATCATTACAATGATGGTTTTAGCAGAAAATTCAATATTACATTTCAATATCCCAGTGGACGCTTGCACATATTCAGGATATCTTCGACCATTCTTTGTATCATCGCTTCCAACTTAAGCAGAACTTTCTCTTCAAAACCAAAAAATGTATCCCACACAGCCCTAACATCCGCTTGCGTCTTGAGCTCAAATTTTGTGAACTAAATTTTCCCTCCGTTGTCAATCGAAGGTGAACGATACTGGAGCTTCACAATCTTTCTATTGTCTCTGTAAGGTAGGAGATGGTGGATTTTGTCTTTGATATCTTCGAGCGAGGTGAAGTCGGTGAGCTTAAACATTCTCCCGAGTGTAGAGTTGGGGAAGGAAACATTTGTGACATACTAATAGATTTTTATTTGTAACATTTGAGACATTTTGAGTTTGTGTGAAATATAACACTAGAGAACCTAAATTTATAGAAGGTAAAGATCAATTTGGACCATTCATTAACTGACACATTGATTTAGGAGATATATCTTCGGAAATGCACCCTATTATCTTGTTCCGGAGATGCATCTCCAGAACTTCTCTTGAACCAGTATCACACCAAAACCATATAACGAAACCATTTTTTTCCAATTACAAAAACATAAATGTTGTAATGGGGAATATGAAAACAACATAAAGACAAAATATGAAGAAAAAGGTGAATATATAATACTTCATTTATATTGAGACACAATTACATACAATTATTTGTTCGATTAAACAAGAAATCAAAACGAATCGAAACACATGTCGCCGACTAAATCTATAGGTGGTACCCCTGTGACTTTTGTGCATTTGATTCTTTTTCAATGTTGTTCAATCTATCTAATTCTTGCATCCCTTCCATAAAATGATTCGGCCACGTATCGGCTTTTGCGGTTGAATGAGTTGTCCACTCCGGTGATGTAAGTGGTATTGGGGCATCCCAGTTTCAAGTAAACTTGAACAAAATAACTTGATTTTGAAAGCCATCCAATACATATGATACAATCATTTGAATTTTGGGGTGGGGCGGTGCGCAATGGGAAAAAGGTTTCCAAAAAACCGTAGCGTGTCAGGTCAATACACACTCAAAAGTGACCGACACACCTCTAATGCTAAAGTAAAATTGTCCTCTCTTTCACACTCAAATAAAAAAAAAAAAAAAAAAAAAAAAAAAATATATATATATATATACCCAACCAGTACCATAAAATTTAATATAAATTCATTCTAATATAATATTAAACATATTTTTGGTTGTAAAAATATTTAAGTATTTTTTTTTTTTACCATTTTATGCCATGAACTCACATTAATAATATTAATAATAATAATAATAATAATAATAATAATAATAATAATAATAATAATAATAATAATAATAATAATAATAATAATAATAATAATTATTATTATTATTATTATTTAATATTAAAATTACTAAATTTTATTTAAGATCAACATTATATCAATAAATATTGACTGAATTGTTTATTATTGATTGAAAAATAAATATTAAATAAAATCAATTAGAAGATTTTAAAAAATAATTTTAAGTAAAAGTTTATAAATAAATTCAAATATTTATTATGCAGGTAAAATATCATCTTCTGAGTATACAACTCACTTATTATGTCCCTTAATGTGTTAATTTAGTGTGTGTTTGGATATCATCACTTTTTCATAAATGAATTGAATAAAAAATAAAAAGTGTGCACAATCTTTGCCAAATAAAAATATTGAATATTCAATTACTATATATTTAATCAATAAAAGTTAATTTCATTAATAAAGAATTAACTTAAATTTCGTAGGAGGTGTTGATTTAGTTGGTCAAAACCTTAATAACAAGTTTAAGTGATAAACAAGAGATAATGAAGAGAGTGATATGATAGAAAGACCTGGGTTGAAAATGGTGGTCCTGTAATTAACAACTAAATATGGGATAACTAACCAATTAAAAGAAAAAAGAAATTTTCTAATCATGTAACTGGTTACACCAAACTTGTATCTAGTTATAAAATGCTAATGACTTCAAAAATATTAAGTTTTGAAGGGTGATAGTTGGTTACATCAAACCTGTAATAGATTACATATTGCTTTTGTTTGATATTTTTGCTGCTGGAAGGGGTGGTAACCAGTTACACCCTTGCTGTAATTGCTTACACCAACTTGAATTATATTTTTTTCACAACACACCACCTTAATTCATGTCTTCCAAGTCTTACATACTCACATGTTTCTTCAACCTCTTGTACACTTCAATTGTATCCCCTTTGGTTAGCAAATCAGCCACTTAATCTTCATTTTAGTAACACTCCAACTTTAATTTTCCTTCACTCACAAGCTCTCTCAAGTAGCGAATATCATCTCTATATCCTTGCTTCTCCCATGTACAATGAAATTCTTGGCAAGGTATATACCCGAAATGTTGTCTATCATCAATGTCGCAACTTCATACTCTTCGTTGCACAACTCCTTCATCAACCATACATCTTGACACAAACACATAGACATTGCATTGTACTTATCCTTGCAAGAAGAGAGTGCCATAACTGGTTCCTATTTAGAACACCAAGGGACTGGTGTTTCTCCGTGCATAAATATGTATCCAGTAGTGGATTTTTTTGCCATCTTTATCTTCACACCAGTTTCAGCCAGTATAATAAAAAAAATTTGCAGCTTCTACCTTTAGCCGTTGCGGGAAATAGAATTTCGCAGCAAATCAAACCATTGATGTATCTCAGAATTCTCTTGACTACTTCCAAGTGTGATGCCTTTGGCTTCCCTATAAATTTGCTCACTATGCCCACACTACAGTGTTCCAATCACCCTTGTGTACTGTGTTTATTTAATATCATGCTCATCTCCATTCTTGAACAGCTGCAACCTTGGTTTTAGAGGGGTAATGGCCACATTACAATGCTCAATTTTAAACTTCTTCAATATTTCAAGTGCATACCTTATTTGATGCATGAGAAGTCACTTTTTGGACTTGTGAAACTCAATGCCAAGTAAATATGTCAAGAGACCATGGTCCTTCATCTTAAACTCCTTCATTAAATCACCCCTGAATCACTAATGTAACCTTCATTTTTGCCCATAATTAACAAATCATCAATGTAGAGACATATGACGCCCACTCATTTTCTTATATCCTTCTTGACATACACACCATGTTTGGATACACATTTATCAAATCCTATCTCCTTTAGAAACCCATCAACACACTTATTCCAAGCTCGTGGTGCTTGCTTCATCCCATACAATGCCTTCCTTAATCTATAGAACTTGGATTCCCGATTTATCACAATAAAGTCAGGTGGTTGTGCCACATACAATTCCTCTTCTAAAGGACCATTCAAAAACTCATATTTGACGTCCATTTGGTAGATGGACCAATTGTTGTTATTTGTAATACCGAGAACTAGCCTAATGGTTTCAATCATAGTCATCGGTGCAAATACCTCTTCAAAGGATATGCCTTCTCTTTGTTAAAACCCCTTTTCCACTAATCCAATCTTATGCTTGGTTATTTCACCTTTAGGATTTTCATTTACTTTGTATACCCATCTTACACCAATTGGCTTCTTTCTTTGAGATATATCAACTAATTCTCATGTCTTATTTTTTTTCAATCGATTTCAGCTCCTCCTTAATTGCACATATCCATTTTTGATCACTCAAGGCCACCCCCATTCTCACCGATTCCGATTCATCCTTGAGCGCAAAATATACAAGTCACTATTGTCGTTTACTTCATTATTCGGGAATAAATCACAATCTTGCAATCTCCCAGGCATGCCTCTTTGCCTTATTTATCTTCTCACATTTTCTTCAAATTGGACTTCATCGAGTGCAGTTTATGCCCTTTCAAACATTGCAGGAACAATTTTAGCACTGTTGTAAACCTTAGATTCATCAGGTACAACATGTTGCTCGTCCCTTAATTCATCAAAATTCATGTCTCTGCTAATTATGATTCTCTTGTTAACTGGGTTATAGAGTTTGTAGCCACCCGTAGAGTGATACCCAACAAAGTATCATTTGATCTCCCTTGTCATATAGCTTCTTTCTAAGCTGATCTGGAACATGTTTATACATAACTGAACCAAATACCTTTAAGTGGCTCATATTTGGCTTGAATCCGAACCATGATTCTCCAGGTGTAATATTTTTCAACTTCTTTGCTGGGCACATATTCAACAGATATGCAATTGTGGACACCACTTCTCCCCATAATTATTTTGGCAAGTTCTTTTGTTTCAACAAGCCTCTCACCATGTTCATAATTGATCAATTCTTCCTCTCAACGACTTCATTTGTTTAGGCGTATAAGGTGGCACTACCTCGTGTGCAATGTCTTCTTTATCACAAAATATCTCAAAATCATTTGAGATATACTCACCTCCACCATCTATTTTTTAATTTTTGATTTTGTGATCACTTTGTATTTCTACCATGGATTTGAACTTCTTGAATACTTCTAGCACCTCATCCTTTCATTTGATTAAGTAAGTCCACAACTTTCTACTAAAATCATCAATGAATGTAACAAAGTACCTATTATCTCCAATTAAATCAGCTTGCATTGTAACACCCTAAACCCCCGCGTAAAATAATACAATTATCAGAGTAAAGTTCATAAAAATTTAGCACATAGGATGTTACTCACCAACATACACCTGCTCATGCATACGACATGTAACACATATTCATTATTATAAACGATACTACGAAATCTTTATTAAAAATTCTTCTCAATAAGCAGCGGAAAACTTCTTCGAGATAATGACTAAAAACATAATATGTTTAAACCACGTAACCAACATCAATTAACAAAAGTAATAACGGCTAATGAAGTAAATGGCAACAAGCGTTCCATATCCCCAGTGTTATACATCATAGCAGACGCCGACTCAAATAAAATAAAGTAGAAGACTTCATCTTCTCTAACTTCGACTCTACACTATCCTTGATTATCTGCACGATGTCGTATAAAGCATCATTACAACAGAAGGGTGAGATTCTCATCAACAAAAGAAATGTATAATATAAATATTAGAGCATATTATCATTATACAATTCACCCTATCATCAAATCATCAAATCATCAACACAAGTACAATTCACCCACACAAGCAGACAATCATAAAATCAACAACACAACACAGCACAATGCAATACAATGAGACTCACAACTCGACTCAATGCATGTGGTACCAATTCGATCCCTTTTTCATGATCACAATTCCCATCGGAATTTCCATATAAGTCGCTCACACCCCACATGGGCACACAACATCAGTGATCGCTCACACCCCACATGGGCACACGAACACCCGTAATCGCTCACACCCCATATGGGCACACGATTACCTCAACAACAACAACACAATTCCATTTCAAGGAATCTGGATAAGGAGCTCACACCCCACATGGCCACACGACTTACCATGCAACTTATGCAACATGATATGCATTCAACGACAACAAACAACGACAACCAATGCATATGACTATCATCCACCCAATACATCACACCACAAATGTCCAACACACAGCATATACCTTCCAAAACATGCAAAAATTGCAATCCACAACTACAACACACATTCGCACAACCGAACTCAACATCTCAACGTTCAACACATCACAACGTACAGGGAAACACAATTAACACGTCGAATAGTTGGAATTCTGGCATTGAAAATAATTTTAACAAAAAGTATACGAAACCAGCTTTCCAATAATTCGAACGGCGACTGAAACGGATCTACGGTACAAAATATATGAATTTTTAAAGTTTTAGAAAATTCTGTTCGTTTCTGTGGCAGCCAAATACTGTTTCTGCTCGCCTGATGTTCGCCCAACGAGACGCCACCGAACTCACCTTCGCCCCGCGAAATCCCCATTCGCCCAAGGCTTGCCCGGCGAACTAGAAGCGAAATTTCTCCCCCATACAAATTCCAGTAGCACCTATTTTCCACCCTTCGCTCGCCCCTCAGTTCGCCCGGCGACCTCCAAGCGAGATCGCTTCGCCCGACGAGACACCCCATTCGCCCGACGAAAATGTGCGAATCAGCAACCCTGCAGTTGCCATTCTGCACAGTCCAGACCCCAAAATTTCTTGCGAGCTCAATACCATACAGTCCAGAATGCACGTAAATTACATGATTATCATACAACAACAACACACATCAATTAGAACCTCCTATAACACAAAAA
The DNA here is from genome assembly GCA_022829125.1 of Lathyrus tuberosus. Classification (NCBI taxonomy): domain Eukaryota; kingdom Viridiplantae; phylum Streptophyta; class Magnoliopsida; order Fabales; family Fabaceae; genus Lathyrus; species Lathyrus tuberosus. Next base: position 1,361,492 of record JALAZF010000841.1, read on the forward strand.
CCATAATCCAACAGTCAATGTACACCATTTACATGTTATCACAGACATCGACTCGCAACCGAAAACAACCAAAACAATTAGAGAGATGCATAGAGATGAACCTAACGATTTACCCACCCTCATACATATATTATTCATCCCTTAAGTGATAAAGAACCCCACCCTTACCTTAATGATGATTCTTCAAATGCTCTCTAAGCCCTAGCTCTGCTTCTCTTTTCCGTTCCTCTTTTCTCCAAACACGATCGTTCACAAATGATTTTCCCCCTTTCCAATTTTCTTCTTTCCTACTATAAACCTTAGACCCCTAATATGGTTTTCCTTCCTTACCCTTACTAATCCTCATGAATAGTCCATTTTGCCCTCCTTATTCTTCTACTCCTACTATCCAATTTTTAAATAAATAAAATAATTAAACTGATTATTTTAAATCTAAATAATTCCAACTAAATTATTTAAATTAATAATTATCCAATTATTATTACTAAAATCCCAATTAATTATTTTTAAATCTAAATAATCTAATTTAAATGATTTAAATTAAGAGTAAGCCACAATACTCCTATAGTCCTACACTACCCAACACATGAACATACCAAAACACACCACATATGACGTAATTCACAAATACGCGAGATTAAGCACAATTAATCATCAATCAAACAAATTATAATTATCGGGGCGTTACATGCATCAGTCCACAAATGCCCGAATACACCACCTCAAGATGACACTTGGTTCTGCATCCTGCATTGCTAAAGCCGCCTCACTGTTACTTGGTATGCATACACTACATACCTCAGTTAGTATATTGATCAACGACAGCCCCGTAACCATGTTATTTTTCTGCATAACATTGAGATCCTTTAAATTCAAATGCTCACGCCTATATTGCCATATCCATTCTTCCCTACAAGTAGTCGTTGCAAGACACCTATGCTCAATTACTTTTAATTCAACTTTGAAAGTTCTGCTTTGAACCGGATGGGATGTTAAGATCAAACTCCTTGCATTCATAACTTATAATACTTTGTTTTTCATGTGAATCATGTAATTCCTTTCAAGAAACTGACCAATGCTTAAAAGATTACACTTGATTCCAGGAATATAAATCACATCTTTAATCAAAGAATGCTCATTATTCTTTATCTTGGTTGAGACATCACCAGTCCCCTATGTTGCTAGTGTGATGTCATCCGTGAATTTCAACTTGTTTTTCAACGGTTGATTGATTTTTACAAACCAATCCTTCCTTCTCGTCAAGTGAGTTGAACACGGAGTCAAGGTACCATTAATTGTTGCATTATAGTCAACCTCATATTTTCAACTAATGGTAACCGATTATGCTATGCTTGTAACCGATTGCAGCTGCCTTTTTCCGTGATGTTTTCTGCTTCTGCTATCACTATCATCAATGTGCTTTCATCATCTTCTTCTCTTGAAAACTTTGCTTCAACTTCTTGTGGATCATTCTTGTTGGCATTACATTCAGGAGAAAAATGCTCAAGCTTTTGACATTTGTAGCATTGGACATTGCTCTTATCACTTTTCCTTCTTCCTCATTTTCCTCTATTATTGACACCTTTGTAATTTCTTGACCAACCACCTTTGTTGCAAATACTTTCACCCTTTTGAAATGTTGAATTTTTGGAATTTTGGGAGTCTCTTCCACCATTGTTGTGATAGTTCCCCTCTGCCTCCATTCATGGACCATTTCCCTTCATCTTCTTGTCTTTTCCAACTAAACGGGTCTGCTAAGCAATTTCATTCTTTTCTTTGTCAACATTACTCTCCTCCATTCTCTCCTCATGAGCCACAAGAGAACTTTACAACTCTTCTTTACTCATGGTTGAAAGATCCATGGACTCTTCAATTGCAACCACTGTGTTATTGAATCTTGATGTTAAAGATCTTAAGATTTTACCAACCACATACTGCTTCGTGATTGTCTTTCCACGTGCTTTCATTTGATTCAGTAATATTGTAATTCTTCTAGTAAATTCACTTATGGTTTTCTTCTCTTCCATCTGAATTAATTCCAGCTTTCTCTTGTGAGTTTGTAACCTCACCACCTTTGCCTTATCTGCTCATGCATGACTTTTCTTCAAGATTTCCCAAGCTTCCTTTGAAGATGTGCAATCACCAACCTTCTCAAAGTTATCAACATCAACACATTGATGAATGAGATACAAATCTTTGAAATTTTTTATCTTCTCTTTTTTTGTCCACAGTTCTTTGTGCAGTCGTTGCATCTTCTACAAGTGAATTAACGCCATTCTTTATCACTTCAAGAACATCTTCATCTATTTGCAGTTGTTCTTTGTGCAGTCGTTGTACCATCATCTATTTGCAATACTTACATTTTATCTTATCTTTTACAAACATTTAAAAAAATAATAATAAACTCTTAACTAAATAATTTTTTTTATCACACTCTAAAAACAAATATGCGTACCAGAGTGATATAAAAAATATTCATTCAATCAGGACTGCATGCAAATATGCAATTGAGTCAACAATATTTAACCTATCTATTCTATCATGAGTCTAATAACTAGTCATTTTGGGTGCATGGAGGAAATTTAAGATCATGACAAATTTAATAAAAGTCTAAACATGATGAATAAAAGCGATGAATCATATTAACAATCTACTCTTTAACATAGTCTTTTCAATACAAACTTTTAATTAATTGAAATTCAATATATCATAGGATTAAATTTACATATTGTCAGCACATATCTTTGATAAAAGAAATGCAGATAAACATGAAATGGCTGCGTATTTGAAAGTGATCGATGCCACATAATATGATCAATAGTCGATCAAGTGGGATTAAATCAATTAAATAAAATAATATTTTTATTGAATTTAAATAAAAAGAATTAGATCGTCGTCTCAAACTTATATATATATTTAGTGAGTACATTTCCAATTATTTTTTTGTTTTTGCAATGGACACCAATTTAAAAATCACATCAATTCTAAAATTACATTAGGTTTCTATCAAATCCACGTCTAAAGTGCATTGGTCTAAAGTGCATTGGAACGTGATAATAAAGTTTCAAATTCATCATCAAAATATAATAAAGATATAGGGCTATTTTGTTTTGACCTTTTTTTTTTAATAATTTTTATATTGTAATATATTTTGATATATAAAAAAAAAAAAAATTCATAAAAATTTTAAATGAAAATTTGGTTTGAGTTATTCTTAAAATGTTATTTTATATATTTCATCATTTTATCGAAACTTTTTTTTGATGTCAAAATTTTTAAAAAATTACTTAATTTTGAAGTTATTTAAAATGGTTTTTCATAAAAATTATTTTTGAGATATAAATTTTTGAAAAGATTATGATTTTGACTATATTTTAATATTCAATAATATATATTTATGTTAAAGTATGTTAAAATTTGTCTTTTAATCTATAAAAAACAAATTAAAAAAAATTTATAATATTTTAAAAAAAATGTTTTTGTAGAATTCATTTTCAAAAATAAATAAAAAAATTTCATTTTCTTAAAGTTAAAACAAATTGCCCCATAATAAGTTGGCATAAATAACATGTAAACAACCATCTAGAAAAATATATTTAAAAAGGAAAAAATAAAATAAAGTATAGGTTACAAGTATTTCACTTTTACATCAATAAAAAATATCAACTACAACTTGCAGAAAGAAGCTTTGGGTCAAGGAAAGCCACTAACTACCATTTTCATTTGTATTAGTTGTTATCCAATCATTCAAAGACCAATTAATTAACACCTCACAAATCATTTATTCATCATTGTTTTCAAAATGATGGAAACCTACCTAGTTTACAAGCTTTGAAATTAAACAACAATAGTGTATGGTCCTTATATAATTAGATGATCATGATTAGAGAGCACATAATTTACTATAGTACTAAAGCAAAGAGGGACAACACGATCAATTTCAACATTAAGTAGACCAAAATTAAGTTTTTTTTGTCAACTGAGTGATAATTTTAATCAATAAAAAAATAAAATAAAATAAAAATATAATAATAATAATAATAATAATAATAATAATAATAATACTTGTTAATTATTTTTACTTTGAGGATTATTTTTAAATTTTTTATAATAAAATATTTAGATGATTGAATTTCAAAAACTCACTAGTTATTGTAGATTTCAAGATTCAAAGAATACTGAATGCTAATATATTACAAATCAAAAAGAAATTTATATCGGCAGCGAGAGTTAAATCTATTATGAAAAAATATAATTTAAACTGGTGTAATAGGTTAAAATAGGGGTGGAATCGGTTATCGTTCATTTCAGTAGGAAAAATATCAAATATATGTTGGAGGAGATTTTCAATATGGAGTATTGAACATTGTGGGACTTCCTTCTTTGAACAACACTTTTGAGAGAGACACATCACATATTCACCCAAAACCTTAAGGTGATAGGTGTGTGGGTTCTTCCACTTATAAATGTTCAAGTCTCCACATTTCTAGCCAATGTGGATCTATTACCCATACTACTCACACTTGTCATAATTAACACTCCCCCTCAAGTGTGAGTCTATCCACAATGCTCCCCCTTAAGCAGAAGCTCTTTTCATCCACATACAGTTGTACCGTCGTTGACACTCTTCAACGAGACACCTCCTAACCACCACTTGTGGGGAGTAACGGGACACCTCCTAACCACCACTTGTGGGGAGTACTTTCGATACAAGTGAGTCGGTCCTTCACTCGAACCAAAGGCTCATGATATCATTTATTGGCGCAACAATCCGGGGGGGGGTTGTCAAGCGAGGAGCATTATAAATGGTGGGACATTCTTCTTAGAGCAACACACCTTTGTGAGAGACACACCACATATTCACCCAAAACCTTAAGGTGATAGGTGGGTGGGTTCTCTCGCTTATAAATGCTCAAAGTTTTGGGTGAATATGTGGTGTGTCTCTCACAAAGGTGTGTTGCTCTAAGAAGGATGTCCCACCATTTAGATTGCTCATCGCTTGACCCCTTCGATTGTTGGCCAACAAATGGTATCATGAGCCTTTGGTTCGAGTGAAGGACCAAATCACTTGTATCAAAAGTACTCCCCACAGGCGGTGGTTAGGAGGTGTCCTGTTACTCCCCACAGGTGGTGGTTAAGAGGTGTCCCGTTGAAGAGTGTCAACAGCAGTACAAGTATATATGGATGAAAAAGAGCTTCAGCTTAAGGGGGATCATTGTGGATAGACTCACACTTAAGGGGAGTGTTAAGTATGACAAGTGTGAGTAGTATGTTTAATAATCCCAATTTGTCAAAAAATGTGGAGACTTGAGCATTTAAAAGTGGGAGAACCCACACACCTATCACCTTAAGATTTTGGGTGAATATGTGGTGTGTGTCTCACAAAGGTGTTGCTCAAAGGAGAAAGTCCCACAATGTTTAATGCTCCCTAATGAAAATCTCTCGCAACAATATAAACAGTATGTAATCGATTACATGTTTGGTATACTCGATTACCATCCTCCAGAATTTAATATTTATGAAGTCAATAGTATCTTGTAATTGGTTATAAGTTCGGTGTAACCGATTACATGATTAGAAAATATATTTTTCCTTTTAGTTGTTTAACTGTGCATTTATGTATTATTGTATATATACGTTGAATTGTTAATGATATGACAGCCAATTTCACCCAAATTCGGTCACTCTCTCCATTATCTCTTTTTCACCATTTTACCTTATAATTGCATTTTTTACTCAACATTTGACATCAAAGTGTAACACCCCAAAATTTGCCCTCTTGTTTCTAACTCTAATTGGCTTATGTTTCTTTTCATTTGCATCTTCATTTGTGCATTGCATCGGTTCTAAGACATGGGATCAAGGTTTATTTCTCGCACCTCAGCGTTTTATGTAGTTCAGAGGACATTGTAGCAGTATTCTAAGCTAAATGGATAGTCGTCAAAGTCTTTTGGAACACTTATTTTGCTCACTGGATGATTTGGTTATCAGAAGCCCCAACATTTATCTTTGCTCAGTGATTCGGCACCGGATAGTATTTTTTCAGTGGGATTTTGAGTGCGGAAAGTAGTTCACAGCATATTTCAGGCATGGTTCAGTGGCAATATCAAATAGCAAGTTTTAGAGGTCTAATGTAGCTCAGAACAGGTGGTAGCAGGCGATTCCACAAGTTTCCCCCTATTTGGCACCAAGAATTTGAATTTTTGAAGGTGGTAATCGATTACCACTTATGGGTAATCGATTACCCTGGGAGAATTTTGCCCAGTCTGCTCATTTTTCAGCACTGCAGAATTTGGTTCCAAAGGGTGGTCATGTGATTTCCTTGTGCATCAGTTAGAAGGATCTAGAATTGCTTCATTTTCACAACTTAATTGCATTTCCCTCCAAAATTCAAACACTCTCATTCCTAATTCCACTCCTAATTTCCATTCCTCTCACTAATCCACACTTCAAACCGCATTTGAATTCCTAACCTAGGGGTTATTTAAATCAAATTGCTCCAAACCTCACTCATTCATTCTCATTCACTCTCATTTTCACCCTAATTTTCAGAATTTGCTCTCCATTCTCTCTCAATTATTTTTTCACTCTCCATCTTCATCTTCAACCTCACTCCAAAGCTCTTCATAAGAGTTAACAAATTCTTCATTTGGAATTTGTTAATCCTTGAGCTAAAGCCTCTCATTACCATTCCATTACTTGATTCCATTGTCGATTTTCGTTTGGATCTAGATCTGGAATTTTGGAAGTGATTATTTGAAGTGATTTTGAAGCATTTCTAGCTTATTGTTTGGATTTCTAGCTTTTCTTGCAAGGAGATCTTCGATTTCTGGCTTTCTAGCTTGGATTCATTGATTGCGGCTTAACAACACTTACCAAAGCAATTCTCGGCTTTGTAGGTTGGTTAAATTCAGATCTAAACTCATTCTAGCTTATTTTCAGCTTTTACAATGCAGATCATTAATTTTCTGTTGTGGATCTGTTCATTGATTGTTTTGATCTTTGAAGTGGTTGTTTAGTTGCTGTAATTGATGTTTAATGGATACGATTTAATGTAATTTTTGTGCACAATTGAATATGTATGCATATGACTGATTGAATTGGAGAATTGCTGCTAAAAAGTGCTTCTGAACTGATTTTTTAGCCACTGTCTCAGTGGTAATCGATTACCACATATGGGTAATCGATTACCCTGCCCTTTCCACGTGTATTTTTTGCAAGTTTTCAAAGGGTAATCGATTACCAGAATGAGGTAATCGATTGCCACTGGGACAATTTGACTTTTTCTTGCATTTTCAAGCTTGTTTGAGTTCCTTTTCATCCCTAAACTTCATGGACTGATGAGATGCATCTATGTGGATTGTTTTTTACCTATATTATCATTCTCGATAGCATGTTTGTGTTTCTTTGACACACGACTTTTGGTTTTCGTGGTGCATGTCCATGATTCTTTTGTATGGCATTCTTGATGTGTTGTTCATGTTGCACAATCATTTGTTCAACCGTAAACACGCATCGTCCCTAACTGCTGGAACGCTAATGTAACTTCGCTTATAAAAAACACTTAACCAATATGTGGTTTCGTAGGTCGAACTACGATTGCTCTGATTTCCTCTTTCATGTCCGATTGAGGATACGTAGGCATAAGACGATGATGTCTTGGCGAGAAACCTTCCCCCCTTTCACTCGTAGTCCTCCGAACTACGTTGACTCTGACTTTCCCATTGCACGAGGGAATACGTAGGCCTAGGATGGTGATGTCCTATCGAGTTTCCTTTTGTTTTTCCCTTTCCGTTTCCGTTTAGCAGTAGGCTTTAGATGACACACCCATTGATTAGACAATAAGCATGGATCCCGTTGAGTACAACGGGCGCGAGGGGGTGCTAATACCTTCCTCTCGCGTAACCGACTCTCGAACCCGGACTATGGTTGCGATTACCATGTCTTCTCCCTTTTGAGGTTTCTTTGATCGTTTCCTTTCCCCATGTCGGGATAAATAACGTTCGGTGGCGAGTCTTCTGTTTTTTTCCGCCGTTGCGACACAAAGTCTAGTTCTTTTATTGAACGTTTAGTGTACAAAAATGTTTTCCATCTCCAATGAACGTATCCCAGCAAATATCTTACTTCTGGATGCGAAGAATTATATATGATAAGTGGTGCAAACAAATGAAAGTGCAACAACTGCACAAAGAATGACGTTAATCCACTTTATAAAATATTTAAATCAACAATAAACTTTTCCTCATATATAAAAAATCGTCATTTTTTAAAATATTTGAATTAACAATACACTTTTTTTTAGGTATATAATTTTTTTTGTTTTGTTTTAGCTTCATTAATAAAAAAGTATTTGGATCAATAAACTTTTTTCTATGTATAAAGTAACGTCACTACAAAATATGTTGTTATTAGTGACGTGTTTTCCACGCCGCAACAGCGAAAATCATGTCACTACATGTTTTTTGAGACGTGGCCATTTACGTCGCAGGAGAGCGCGTGGCAAATTGTTGTGACGTTATTTTCATGTCACTAATTTGCCACGTGATTTTCACGTCGCAAATAGTTTGATGGAAAACATTGCAGACAAAGTCAGAGCAGGTGTGCAGAAATTGCAGGAAATTATTTGCCACGTGATATTCACGTCACTAATTAGTGACATGTTTTTCACGTCACTAAAGTTGTGACATGCATTTCACGTGGCTAACTTATATTATTTTTAATATTTACGTTGTATTTTGCGGCGTGATTTTCACGTCACTAATTTGTGACAGGAATTTCACGTCGCTAAAGTTGGTGTTTTAATTGTTTAAAATTTCTGATTATTATATATAATTCAATATTAATAAATATATAAATTAAATTTAAATTTAATATTAATAAAATTTAGTAAATTCAATATTATAAATCAAATTTATAAAATTAATAATTCAATATTACTAAATATATAAATTAATAAACTTAATATAATGAAATTAATAAACTAAAATTTAAATTAAATATGTCTAAATATAATATATAAGTATAAATTCAGTACACAAATTAAAAACTAAAAAGAAAATAAAAACAAGACTAAATATTTGGTTCATCCGGGTCGGAATAGTAGGCATCATCATCTTGGTTGTCATTATTTCTCGATTGACCACCATCATTGCGATTACCACCAAATGCTTGCATAAAGTGCCGCATTTTCTCCTCCATATCAGTCTGCCTCTTCGCCATTGTCTCCATTATTGCGTCCGTTTGGGCCTTCAATGTCGCCTCCATTTGGGCCTTTAATGCCGCCTCACGTTCCTCTGACTCGCGTCTAGCCAATTGTCTTATCGTTTCTACCTGCTGCGGTGTCAAATTTGTTTGACGTGACCCTCCTTCACCGTCCATAGCTCTTTGGTACAAATTTCTATCCCCACTCCTCAAGGTGCCCGCCAAATTTCCACCACCAAAAAAGCACCCGTTATCCCCCTTTCCCCCAATAAATATATAATTGTGTTCTTATATAAAATAACATTTATATATTATATATTATTCTTATTTTATAACATATATAAAAATTTATAATATTTATCTATTATATATAATTTATATAGTTAAAATAGAATTTAAATATATATAATTATATATATATATAAAAAATAAATATATATAATATGTTTACATTTTTCTTTTTTATATAAATAAATATATAAAATAATTTTTTATTTAAAATAACATTTATATATTATATATTATTCTTATTTTATAACATATATAAAACAAAATTTAAATATATTATTCTTATTTAAATAACATTTATATATTATATATTATTCTTATTATATAATTCTGTTTTTATATAAAATAACATTTATATATTATATTTTATTTTTATTTTATAACATATATAAAAATTTATAACATTTGTCTATTATATATAATTTATATAGTTAAAATAGAATTTAAATATATATAATTATATATAAATATAAAAAATAAATATATATAATATGTTTACATTTCTGTTTTTTATATAAATAAATATATAAAATAATTTTTTATTTAAAATAACATTTATATATTATATATTATTCTTATTTTATAACATATATAAAACAGAATTTAAATATATTATTCTTATTTAAATAACATTTATATATTATATATTATTCTTATTATATAATTCTGTTTTTCTATAAAATAACATTTATATATTTATAAAGCAGAATTTTAAAATATTTATATATATAATTCTTATTTAAAATAATATTTATATATTATTCTTATTTCTGTTTTATATATTTATATATTACCCTATATAATTCTGTTTTAAAATAATATTTATAAAACAGAATTTAAAAATATTATATAATTCTATTTTAAAATAATATTTATAAAACAGAATTTATAAAACAGAATTTATATATTTATATATTACCCTATATTATTCTTATGTCTTAAACTAATATTTATATATTACCCTATATAATTCTGTTTTATAATTTATATATTATTCTTATTTAAAATAATATTTATAAAACAGAATTTAAAAATATTAAAACACAAAATATATATATATATATATATAATATATTTACATTTTCGTTTTTTATATATATAAATATATAAAATAATTTTGTTTTATAAATTCACATATATATATATATATATATATATATATATATATATATATATATATATATATATATATATATATATATAATTCTGTTTATATATATATTTTTTCATACCATATTCAGAAATATATTTTCATACCAAATTCAGAATATATTTTCATACCATATTCTTATTCATAACCATTTTTAGAAATAATAACACAATAAAAAATTATACATAACCATATATATATATTTTCATACCATATTAAAAAATTATAAAACAAATAATAAAACAAATCTAAAAAATAAATTGCTAAAAAATACCTCTTGAAGCTTTCAATCCACTCTTTTTTTCTCTCTTAATCTTCAATCTTCAATCTTCAATCGATCTTCTTCTATATAACATCACACAAAATAATATTAATAATACCCAAAACAAATATAAAAAAACGAATTAAAATTTTAAAATAAATAACATAAAATTAAATGAAAGACATACCTATAAAATTTTGGAATGGTTAAGAGAAATTTTTTTGATTCTGCTTTGAAGAAGAAGAGAGGAAGAAGATGCAGAGGAAATGGGTTTCTGGTGGAGGAGAGGAAAAACGAAAAGGAAATGAAAGAGGAAGGGTTACGGAGAAGAGTTAAAGGCGTTGTTATATAGACCTATTAGCGACGTGAATATCACGCCGCAACTTTGCCACGTGATATTCACGCCGCAAAACACCAACGGTAATAATTTTGGCCCCACTCCCTGCAAAAGGCTGTTCCATTCAAGAATGAAAATGTTGAATTTCCCACTCAAAACTTTGCCTCGTACATTCCACGCCGCAAATTTTTTTTTCCAAATTTTGAACATTAAAACTTTCTGCACGCACAGGCTTTAAGAATAAAATAATTAATTAATTTGTTGCGGCGTGTTTTCCACGTCGCAAATATTTTTTTCAAATTTTAAAGTCTGATCACATCTGACCACCCATGTGCTAATCTAACTTTATTTATTTTATTATTAAATAAGGTAGCGACGTGATTTCCACGCCGCAACAAGCTTTTATTTGCCACGTTAGAATCACGTCACAAAATCACGTGGCTATCTCCAACATTTCTTGTAGTGCGTTATTTACAAAAATATTTGGATAAATAATAATACACTTTTTTTACCTATTAAAAATGATTTTTGTTTTGGTACCATTTAAAAAAAATATTTAGATCAGAAGTAAACTTTTTTTTTCATAAAATCATTTAAAAAATATTTAGATTAATAGTAAACTTAACAATAAACTTGTTCACGTATATTAAAAATAGCGTCGTGTATAAAAATATTTAAAAACAATAAACTTTTTTTCGTATATAAATATTTGGACTAACAGTAAAAGTTTCTCCATTATTATAAAGTTGGGTTAATAGTGAATTTCACTTCTGTAATGTTAGCGAATTTTGTTTTTCCCTCCTCCCTGCCTTTTGGCAACGGTTTTTTTAAAAAAAACCGTTGCCAAAACCTGCCTTTGGCAACGGTGGGGGTAAACCGAAACACGCTCATATGGCAGGGGGTTCATATAATTAACCATATAAAGTTTAATTACAACTTGTAGAAATAGAAATGTATCATTAGAGACTCAAGTCTTTCTTTGTCATCCTACAATTTAAATAGAAAACATATAAAATTAAAAACTTTATCTTAACATTATAAAATTGTAATTAATCAAGAAGTAGAATAGTAAAAAATACCTTATAAATAAAAATTGCATCTTTTTATCCTACGAATAATTATGTTGAACGCACATTTGAATTATCACACTGCAAAATATTCTGATATCCAAACAATACACAAGTCCGTTACTAATTGCAAGAAATCAAATAATGAACTACTTGGTAATACTTAGATCAAATAATGAACTACTTGGATATTAGGAGCAAAGTCACCTTCATTACCAATATTGATGTAAATTATTAAGAACTAATAATTTTGAGTGTGTTTTAAAATGACAAAAAAAAACATGCTTGTGAAGAGTGATTTTGAATTCAAAGAGAAATAACACTTTGTAAAGTGATGCTGCGGAATGAACCTAAGTAATGTTTGAAAACAATGTAATTTTTTGTTAAAAGATATAGTTTCATCAAGAATCGCAACCTTGTATATATGATCTATAAATATATCATTCCGGAATTCAGAAAACACATCACAAATCAGATGTCCTTTTGTACAAATTTCTAGACACTCTTCGCTACATAATCGAGTTTTCGACGGTCTTGCGCAAATTCGATATAAGACTGAATTATCCTGGGTATTCCCGCATTCCGACTTTAAGACATATAAGAGAGTGCTTAAAATACTTTTAAGGAAAGTGATTTCATTCACAATTCCAACATCGGTCCATTCAATTTATATTAATTTTTTAACAATCTTAAAAGTATAACAAATAATAGTAATCAAGGCTTCTCCTTTAAACATCAAAGGATAAATTGCTGTGTCATACACAAATTCTGAATACAAGAAGAATTTATATCATGATTTTCAGGTACATTTTTATTGTTTCGTATAAAAATTAAAATAGTGTGAAAATGATAATATAAAAAAAAAAACTAAATATGAAAATAACAATTGATAATAGAAAGTATGATTTTCTATAAATAATTAATTGATATTAAATCAATTTGATCATTAGAAGAATAATTAATCTTCTAAAGACAATATCGTTGCTATTAATATATACGCATATATTAATATGTTGTTTTGATACATGGTTTTGGGTTCTGGCATATAAATTGTGCGTTGTAGAATACATGCTCGCATAAATATGCATATATCAATATCGTTGCCATTTGGCATAAATATTAATTTATTATTGTCAGTATGTAATAGTTACATATATTTAACCTATTAAATTATGACTTGATTTCTATTCTTAATTTTATAAAGGGTGATGTAATTCCCATTTTAGTGAATGATACATAATGGATACATAGTTTGCAGTTTTTAAACTTTAAAACAATTTTCTAATGGAATGTTACATATTAAACATAACGTGAACCCTGATATGCTATACAATGTCTGCCTATTTTGTATGTCATGTTGTACTGTATACTCAATTTGATTAACACATATGTTTTGGACTGGACCAATGGCTAAACATGACTCAATCCGCTTCTGCGCCAGAGCGGTCTAAATTGTCTAAACCCAATCTACGAAGGGGGTAAAAGTTACCTTTCTGCCTTCCAACCGGGCAAGGAACACATCGTTCCTCCCCGGAATTACTGCCCGTCACGCACGGCTTCAATGCTTCCCGAACAGTTAAGGGCAGGTGCCCGAAACCACGCTTATGCCCGACATAACGGCTAGTTTCGGACACCACTGTCCGACATAACGGCTAGTTTGGGCAGTTACCTATTCTTCGGGAAAACGGTTATTTCGCCCCGAAAATAGGACCGTTTGCCACGCGTTGGGGGCTCTATATAAACCCTCTCGCTTGAGAGGGTCAGATATCCAATATTCACACTAAGAATTCATACTTTATACTTGCCCCTTTTCTCTGACCCTTTCTTACTTGAGCGTCGGAGTACCTTTCAGATACACCCCCTCCTCTCCATATGACCAGCATCCCTGACGCACTTGGCGGCCCGATTCTACAGGATCTGATCTAGCCTTCACGATCAGTGGCGCCGTCTGTGGGAATCATTGTTCTCCCCATCTTTCTTTCCTCAGAAACAGAAGATCAAAACAATTCTCAAACATCATCACGATCATGGCCTCCCAAGATCGCACCAAGGATGCTCTCCAAACCACCATCCTCCCCGTCAACAAATCTGACGTTAACGGCCAGTCATCGCTCCTCCGAGATACCCGCTTCCTCAGGGACGGAGCCACTGCCTCTCCTTCCCCTACCCCTGCTGATCACAACACCGATCAGCCTTCACTTAACGTCCAGCCCGTTCCTGTTCCGCCCAACGCCGACCCGGCCGTGGCAGCTCTCCTGGAGGCGATCAACAAAACCAACACCTTGATCCTGCAGTAGAACGAGAGGACCGGGGCGTTAGAAGAGTCCCACCATCCAAGATCCCCTCCTACGCGGAGGAACCATCGACGATCAAGAAGCCCGCAACCCCGGAGAGAAATCAACCGAAGACTGCGCCAAGAGCCTGATCCTCGCGCGGCCCGGAAGCGCAACCAGATCTCCCCGCGTGACCAGCACGCTCATGACCACAAGAGGACTCGAAGGAACGAGCAATCTCCCCCGATCAAGTGTAAAAGACGAGCCCGCTCACCTTCTCCTCGAAGGAACCGCTCACCTTCCCCGCGAAGGAACCATTCCCCTTCTCCTCGGAGGAACCGTCGCCGCAAGCATCTCGTCCGGTCCCCATCATACACCAGTTCCAGCAACGATGACGAGCCTCGCGGCCCGTTGTCCCAGGAGATCTTGGCTACCCGTCTCCCGAAAGGCTTGGAGAAACCCCCGTCACTTGGCACGTACGACGGAACCACTGACCCCGACGAGCACATTGAGAACATCGATGCGCTATTAGACTACTGCGGCATACGGGGCGCCATCAAATGCAGACTGTTCCCGACCATGCTCCGAAAGGGAGCGATGACATGGTACAAGCAACTGCCCGAGGAGTGCATTACCTCGTGGAGACAGCTGGGCAGGATGTTCTCGCGGCACTTCACAGCATCTCGCCGCCACCCCCAAAACTGAGGCCTCTCTTGGAGCCATAATCCAGGGAAAAGACGAACCTCTCCGCGCATATATCGAGAGGTTCAATAAGGAAGCTGTACAAGTCCCTACAACGGATGAAATGAAGAAGTTTCTGCTCGAGCAAGGGCTCCGCCCAGGCTCCGAGTTTTCTAAAGCCATTGGCCTCGCACCACCGAGGAACTTAGACGCCCTCCTCCTCAAAGCCCAATCACACATTCAGTACGAAGAAAAGGTTGCGGCCAGCAACGTCCGAGCATCATGCCATCAGGAGAATGCTCGGGCATCCAGAGGAGAGGAAGCTTCGACATCTCGTCGGGGTGAACGGAGGCGTGAGGACCGTCCTCGTGATTCCCGGGACAACAAGGGGCCCTCCGGGCGGTTCCATGACTACACTCCCCTGACCGTCTACAGGGAAAAGATCTTGTCCGAATGTGCCAATTCGGAGTTCAAACAGACGAAGGTTCGCTTCCCCAAACAACTGCCAAACAGACCAAACGTGGACAAATCAAAATACTGCCATTTCCACAAAAGTCACGGCCATACTACGGAAGACTGCATCCATCTAAAGGATGCCATTGAGATATTGATCAGGGACGGCCACCTGAAACAGTTCGCGAAGAAGAAGGACACTCCTCGGCAGGACGCCCAGGAGTCCAAGAAGATAGAGGAGGAGGTACCCTCCTCGGAAGACGCCAATATACAGGTCGCTATGTCCATATCGCGACCAGAGGACTTCTACGTCCCGGAAGGGCTCAGCGCCCCTGCATATTTCGCGGCCCACAGCCCGTGGGAGACATTTCCCTCCGCCATGGTCATCTTTGGAGGGGGTTTCAACAAAGTCACTGTGGGCTCCGTGAAACGGAAGTTCGAGCACTTGATCAACACAAGCTCCAACAAAGTGACCACGCTTGATCAGGCCCAGAAGGGCTCCATCCCCATCTCCTTCTACCGGGAGGAACTCCTCGGCGGTTCCTCGAACTCAAGCATATCTTTGCTCGTCAGAGCCCGGATGGTGAACTTCGACGTTCGCAGAATACTCGTCGACCAGGGCAGCTCGGTCGACATCATGTACTCCCAGCTGTTTTCAACACTTCAGCTGGACGAATCGCACCTTACCCCCTACGTAGGGTCCGATTTACAGGGATTCAACGGGTCTGTGACCAAGCCGTGGGGATACGTCGAACTGATCGTAACCTTCGGATCAGCTGAGACGGCCATATCCATCAAGTTGCAATTTCTGGTAATCGACTGGCCGTCGCTCTACCAGTGCATTTTCGGAAGGCCAACTCTGGCCGAGTTGGTAGCGGTGCCCTCAACATTCCACCTGAAGATGAAGTATTACACTTCAAAAGGAATGCTCGCCACCCTGCACGGTGACATCGAAGCTGCACGGTGGTGTTTCGATGCAGCTACAAAGGGGCTCAACGCCATTGCGTCCAAGCCTAAAGCGTCGGGCAAGCCAGCGTTGCCAAGCATCTCCGAGGAGGCCAACCCTCTGCCCCAGGTCAACTCCATCGACCTCGACAGTCGCTTCCCCGAGGAAGACCAACCGGTAGAACGAGCAGCTTCGGCCAACCCGTCCACATTGTCCAGTAGCAGCTGCCATCCGATGCGCCCTATCCCGGATGACAACTTCGAGATCGTTCTGTTCGGCGAAGACCCCCCAACGGGGAGTAAAGATTGGAGCAGACCTGCCCGACATTGCGAGGAAGCAGCTCAAAGTATGCCTCAGAGAGAATGCCGACCTCTTTGCATGGAGCACCGCTGAAATGCCCAGCTTGGATCCATCCGTCACCTGCCACCAGCTGACCATCGACCCAACCGTCAAGGCCGTAGCACAACGTAGGAGAAAGAAGTCTCCGGAGAAAACGGAGGCTGCCGAAAAAGATGTAAAGGACCTCCTCGAGGCCAAATTTATTTCGGAGGCCAAGTACACCACTTGGTTGTCCAACGTTGTACTAGTTAAAAAATCTAATGGGAAATGGCGCATGTGCATTGATTATACCGATCTCAATAAGGCATGCCCGAAGGATGCCTACCCCCTCCCCAATATTGATAAACTCGTTGATAACTCCGCTGGTTTTAAACTGTTATCGTTCATGGACGCCTACTCGGGCTATAATCAAATCCCGATGGCAATGTCTGACAAAAAATATACGGCCTTCATGACCGAATCGGGCAATTATTACTACAACGTAATGCCCTTCGGCCTGAAGAACGCCGGAGCAACGTACCAACGAATGATGAACAAAGTATTCCGGGGAGAAATAGGAGACATGCTCGAAGTCTACATGGACGACATGATCGTAAAATCCCACGAGGAAACCGATCATACTGCCCATTTGAGAAAGGTCTTCGAACAGGCCATGAAATACAAAATGCGTTTTAATCCGGAGAAGTGCACGTTCGGTGTTCGAGCAGGCAGATTCCTCGGCTTCTACTTGATGGAACGAGGAATCGAAGCCAATCCCGACAAATGCCGAGCATTCTCCGAGTTTCCTATGCCCAAGTCCAAAAAATCCATCCAGTCCCTCAACGGGATGCTCGCGTCACTATCTCGTTTCGTGGCCAAGTCCGCCCAGCACGCCCTACCATTCTTCAAACTCCTCCGCAAAGAGGCAGCATTCGAATGGACTGAGGAGTGCGACAAGGCCCTTCTCCATCTGAAACGAGCACTCTCAAAGCCACCGGTCCTCTCTCGCCCGGACAATGGTGAAACATTGTACCTGTACCTGGTCATAGCAACCGAAGCAGTGAGTGCCGCTCTCATCCGCGAGACACCTGACGGGCAGAAACCCATATATTTCACGAGCAAAGCGCTACAAGGACTAGAGTTAAGATACCAACAGATAGAGAAGGTGGCGCTGGCCCTCATTAATGCAGCCAGAAGATTAAGACATTACTTCCTGGCTCACACGATCGTGATTCGAACAGATCAACCCATAAAACAGCTGTTCGGACGACCTGATATGGTCGGTCGGATGCTCAGATGGTCGTTAGAACTGTCCGAATTCGACATCCAATACGAAAGCAGAAAAACCCTCAAGGCCCAGGCTCTGTCCGACTTCATCGCGGAGATGACATTCGCAGACTCCCCCGCGAGCGAAGCTCGCAAATGGACCATTTTCGTTGACGGTGCCTCAAGCTCGGCAGGCAGCGGCGCGGGCATCATACTGGAAATCGACGAAGGAATCATTGTCAAAGTGTCACTCACCCTGTCGTTCCCAACCTCCAACAACCAGGCTGAATACGAGGCCTTCCTCGCTGGGCTACGCCTGGCCGAGGACCTGGGCGCAGAAGAGGTCGTCATTTGCACGGATTCACAACTTGTGGCCCTCTAGGTCCGGGGAGAATACCAAGCCAAAAACGACAACCTGACCGAATACTTGGCCCTGGTCAAAAAGGAGATGGCGAAGTTCACAACAGTGGAAGTGAAACATGTTCCCCGCAAACATAACGTGCGAGCGGACGTGCTATCCAAACTAGCCAGCACAAAGAAGAAAGGCGGAAACAAATCCATCATACAGGAGGTACTTCCTCGACCCAGTATCGAGAAGGCCTCCCCGACACTCGACGTATAGGTGATCGGTGACAACAACTGCTGGATGACCCCAATCTACAACTATCTCGCCAAAGACGAACTCTCGTCCGACCCAAAGGAGGCCAGCATAGTCAGGCGAAGAGCCTACTCTTATATCTTGGTTGATGATAAACTCTACAAGCGGGGATTCTCCATTCCGCTGCTCAAATGTGTCGAGGAGGAAAGGGTCGCACACATCATGCGCGAAATCCACGAGGGAATCAACGCCCAACATCTCGGCGGAAGGTCCTTGCTCAAAAGGCTATCCGGGCAGGCTACTACTGGCCGACCATGCAAAACAACGCGAAAGAACACGTGAAGAAATGCGATAAATGCCAACGGCACGGGGACATGCACCTGGCTCCGCCTAACGAGCTCAAGGCTATGTCCTCCCTGTGGCCATTCGCCTGGTGGGGCCTAGACATCCTAGGACCCTTCGTGGTAGGATCAAGTCAAAACAAATACCTCATAGTGGGCGTAGACTATTTCACAAAATGGATAGAAGCAGAAGCTCTAGCCAAAATAACTGCCCTTAACATCCTGCGTTTCTACAAACGAAACATCCTCGCATGCTTCGGTATCCCCCAAGCAATAGTAACGGACAACGGGACGTAATTCACGGACAGGAAGTTCCAAGACTTCGTCGTCCAACTAGGCACGAAGCAGCACTTCGCATCCGTAGAGCACCCTCAAACGAACGGGTAGGCTGAAGCAGCCAACCGAGCCATCCTTCGAGGCCTCAAGCGAAGGCTGGGCGAAACAAAGAAGGCATGGGTTGAGGAACTACACAGCGTACTATGGGCATACCGCACAACTCCACACTCAACGACCGGGGAAACACCTTTCCGTCTAGCATACGGAACCGAGGCTGTAATTCCCGTCGAAGTTCACGTGCCCTCTAGGCGGACAGAGTCACCCCTAGACGAGGAGATGAGTGACGAGTCACTGAGAGAAGAGCTCGACCTCGTCGAGGAAATCCAAACCGGGGCAGCCCTCCACGAAGCCTCACTAAAACAAAAAATTACCATCAGGCACAGTGCCAGGGTGATACGGCGAGAGTTCGACGTGGGAAGCCTTGTTCTAAGAAGAAACCACAAAGACTCTCGCGAAGGCAAACTAGCAGCCAACTGGGAAGGACCCTATCGCGTCCGAGCAACAATGGAAAATGGGGCCTACTACCTAGAACATCTTACCGGGGAAGAACTTGCTCGACCATGGAACGCCGAAAAGCTAAAACAATACTATAGCTAAGGCCCTGATTCTCGGTTCGGCCGTCACAACGATGGGTGTCAACTACCTACCACTATGCACGTCTAGGTACAAGCGTCACTTACGAATAAAGCAGAAACCCGCTCCGTAATGAGCCGGGTAACTGCTCGACAGCGGTCCTCGATCGAGCATCGCCGTCGTCAAAGTACCATGACTGGCAGAACCCCAGCTCGCGATGGGACGTTCACGCTGCAAACTCAGGCCTCAAACGCGACCTGAGCTCCGCACCCCCGCCAGGACATTCCCCGGCCGTTCGATCAGTTCCCCTCACTGCTGAACACATATACAACGAGCAATTCCCCTAAGTTATTCACACAAGTCAAATACCCCCAATCACGGGCAAACACACATTCACGACGAGCATGAGTACAACACTTAGCGAAAAATAAAAGCAAGTAAAATCATGCAAACGACAAAATCAAACATGTAATAATTTAACATAATAAGTGGCCGCAAGGGCCACGATTGTACTGAATTACATGAAACGGGGGCCACGCCCCCAAAAATAAATTACAAGCAATTACACGGCACATAGGCCGGACAGATTACAACAACATCAAAAACACAAACTCCTCACTCGTCCGCGTGCTCGGCTGGCTCTAACTGAGGTCCCTGGTCCTCTGCGGGATGATCCTCGAGGGTCCCTTCAAGGAGAGCGTCGGGAATGACAATACGACCATCCTCAACATGCGCCAGGTAGTGAGTACCCTCGACAGAAAAGTCGAGCTTAGGGTTCACCACCCGCCGCTGAGCCACGGCATTTCTAAAGGACTCCTCCGCAACAGCAATGCCGCCATCCTCGCCCATTAGCATACGGGCAACCAGCTCGGATCTCGTCTTGAGCTCCTTCACATCTTCCTGCTCATCGTCACCCGGGGCATTGGCCGCCCTCAATTGCTGGACCAGCTCCTCAGAAGCTTTTTTATCCGCCACCAGCTTGGAGTTCTCCTTCTTCAACCGAGCTACCTCCTCCTCAGCTTTCTTCCGAGCATCGTCGGCACCCTTAGCTTTTTCCTTGAGGGACGCCATGGTAGCACGGGCAGCAGTAAGTTCAGCCTCAGTTGCCGAGTCCCCTTCGGCGTAAAGAGCCGCCATCTCCAACAACCTGACCAAGGCAGAAGCATCCTGAGCCACCAGCGCCCTCTTGCTCGGACGATCCATACCTTCCAAGAGAAGAGACTCCGCCCGAGGCACAATCAGAGAGTTCCCCTCGAATAACTTTCGATCATGGATGCACGGAGGAAGCTCGAACTTCCCCTTCTCCGACACCCGAGTAAGGTCCACAACGTCATTAAACCTTGGCCGCTTGGGTCGACCAGTCAAAGGAAGATGAGACCCCCGGGAAACAGGAGTAGGAGAAGAAGAGATCCCCGCAGCAGACTGCACGGGAGGAGGAGCACGAGCACCAACGAACCAAGACTTCGGAGGAACCGTTCCGGCTTTGTTCCTCGCAAGAGCATTCCTCACAACCCGGTCATGAGCATGAGGCATCTCACATGCACAAACAAAATACGAGCACGTTAGATACGAGGAAAAGAAATAGCGCAAACAAATCTAAAGAACTAAGACTACCAAGCAGCTCCTCGGCATCGTCGGGAGTCTTGCACTCCAGCAGTGCTTTAATATTGATAAATCGATGCTTAACCCTCTGACTCCCATCCTCCTCGAAGATCGGATTACCCTTGCTCGTCCAGCACTCAGCAAGCCGGAAGGAGTTGACCCAATTCACCAGCAACTTGTACGCCACGACGTCCTGCCCGCGTAGCTCGCTCGGTTGGAGAACATAGTCACTAGGCTTCTTGACGAAATGATCGGGCGTCCAATGGATGGAGAACTTATAAATACTCTGCCCGATGAACCTCCCCTCCTCGTCACGCAGGTCTTTCCCATCTTTACCCACCTCAATCTCCCAGACGTACGTACTGTCCTAGGTAATTTCGGACAGGGGCTCGACAACATAGTAGCGCTCCTTGAACGTACGTATTGACTTCGAGAAGGGCTTAAACAACTTGCGCTCCTTGAACGTACGTATTGACTTCGGACAGGGGCTTAAACAACATAAGCATGTAGCTGCGTGGGGGCCAATTTCAAATGAACGAACACCGACTGCTAAAAATTAGTGAACGGCAGCCTCAGGCCCAGCTCCTTAAAGGCGTATTCGTACATCGTGAATCGGCCCCCGAAGTTCGTACAGACCCATTCATCCACAGAAGGGAAGTGCACCTTCCACTCTCCCTCCGGACCAACCTCCGTAAACACGTCCCCCAAATACTTCGCAAAAGAGGACACATGCTCAGCGGGTTCGGCCACCTCCCACTCCTCGGCAGAGTCTACGACCACGTCCTCGTCCATGTCGTCCATGTCTTCTTCTTCCCCAACATCGCTGGGAGAACTCGAAACCGTCGAACTCGTGGCCGTCGAGCTACTATTATCCTCGGAGCCCGTTTCTTCCTCGGACGTGTCTATGATAACCTCTCTATCTGGCCCCGTTGCCATAACAATCACCTGAAAAGTAGATAAGAAAGTGAATTCGTCAATAAATCAAATCCACCCTTCCACCGCTGAGTCAAGTGAAAGGGCGCGCAAAGGGCTGAGGATAACGTCCCCGGCCTAAGCCCTAACATCAAAGGAAAAAGCTGAAACCTCCTCGCGAGGAGACGTTCGACACAGATCATCCACAAGTGAGGAACTTCCCCGCAATCATATCCAGTTCCCTTCTGAAGCTTCGCCGGAAATCGCAAAGCTTCACCAGAATCTGGGAGCTTTGTCTTGGAAAATTCATCGCCCACTCAGAAGATGAACAAACGCGGCGGTCACACTTACTTACTGTCACAACGACGCCACGAACCACCATCCTCACTAAAGCATACTAACACGCCGGCGACGTGGCAGAAGTGAAAAAGTGGCACGACTACCGTCCACCACCAACAGTCACCGGGAATCCACCTATTTCTTCCTCTAAACCTTTCCCTAACCACATGCAATCTACCATCGACAACAAAAGGGAGTAAAAAAAGCAAAGGATCAGAAAACTCACTTGATTTTAAGAAGATAAAGGTGACTGATCGAAGCTTGGAGCGGCGGTCGAAGTAAGCAACGGTGGCGACGGGCAGGAATGATGAAGGAAACAAAAAGAAATCAGAGCAAAAAGTCCCAAATGAAACGATTTTCCCCCTTTTATACAAAGGGGCACGTGCGAACACGCACTCGTAGGCCATGATGGTTGTCCACTAGCCATCATTGCCTAGTAACTGCTACACGGAGCTCTAGGCACACGTGGCGTCCCAACGTTTCCAATTCTGTCTGACCATTAGTCTCCCCGAACACTGGGCAACAAAGTCACGACCACGAATCTCACAGACATAGGGGGTCACGAGAGCAATGAGACGATCCTCCTCGTCTTCAAACGACGAATCCATGTTAGCTCCCCGGAGCAACGAGCTGTCCTTAAGTCATCATTCCCATGCTCGGGAGCAACAACTTGGGGGGCTCCTGTTCTGGATGGACCAATGGCTAAACATGGCCCAATCCGCTTCTGCTCCAGAGCGGCCCAAATTGCCTAAGCCCAATCCACGAAGGGGGAAAACGTTATCTTTCTGCCCTCCAACCGGGCAAGGAACACATCGTTCCTCCCCGGAATAACTGCCCGTCATGCACGACTTCAATTCTTCCCGAACAGTTAAGGGCAGGTGCCCGAAACCACGCTTATTCCCCACATAACGGCTAGTTTCGGGCACCACTGTCCGACATAACGGCTAGTTTGGGCAGTTACCTATTCTTCGGGAAAACGGTTATTTCGCCCCGAAAATAGGACCGTTGGCCACGCGCTGGGGGTTCTATATAAACCCTCTCGCTTAAGAGGGTCAGACATCCAATATTCACCCTAAGAATTCATACTTTGTACTTGCCCCTTTTCTCTGACCCTTTCTTACTTGAGCGTCGGAGTACCTTGCAGGTACACCCCCTTCTCTCCATACGACCAGCATCCCTGACGTACTTGGCGGCCCGATTCTACAGGATCTGACCCTGCCTTCACGATCAACATATATATTAATTCATTAATTAATGTTTATGTTTGTTAACATATATGTATATAAATATTAAGTAGATGTGAACACAGTACCACATATTTAAATGTAGCATTATTCCATTTTAATTTTATGCATTTCATGATCGATGTGGCTTTATGAATTGTAATGTACTTTTGAACTGTAATAGAATTTCATCAAAAAAATATTAAATTTGAAATTTGAAATTATTTATTAAAGTTAAAATGAATTGTTAATCACTAAAGTGATCAAATTTATTAAAGTTTATGATTTAAAATTATGCATTGAATTATGATATATATGCTATTGAATTGTTTGTGTTTGATGAAATTTATTATTATAAGGCATAAAAAGCTTAATTTAATATTAAAACAAAAAAAAACGGTCAGCAGTTTTTAAGTCAGGCCTGGTTAACCGACTTAACAAAATCTATATATGTTTGAAATTTGAAAAATTATTTGAAATTCAAAATCGTACTGCACCTGTTAAGTTAGGTGTCCGTTAAACCGATTTAACAAGTCCTAGACAGAATTCAAAATTATGTCTTTTCATGAACCATTGTCATTCTAAACTATTACAAAACTTCATGAAAATGTTTCAAACTTTTGCATCAATTCATAGAGATATTGTTGAGAATCAAGTGTGAGGAAGAAGTCCCACATTGATTAGAAAATGGAAGATTGAACACTATATAATTGAGAGAACCCACACACCAATCATTGTTAGCGGAACAATCGAGAGGGTCAATGAGAGAGCATTTAAGGTTTTAGGTGAGTATGTGGTGTGTCTCTCACAAAGGTGTGTCCCAAATAAGAAATGCTCCCTCGTTGACCCCCTCGATTATTCCGCTAACAATGGTATCAGAGCCTTTAGTTCGAGAAAGGGGTCGGCTTACTTGTATCGAAACACTTCCCGCATGTGTGGGTAGAAGGTGTTCCGTTGAGTTCAACGGTGATACAAGTGTATGTGGAAGAGAGAGCTTCCACATGAGGGAGAGCATTGTGTATAAACTCACACTTGAGGGGGAGTGTTGAGAATCAAGTGTGAGGAAGAAGTCCCACATTGATTAGAAAAGGGAAGATTGAACACTATATAAGTGAGAGAATCCACACACCAATCACCTTCAGGTTTTAGGTGAGTATGTGGTGTGTCTCTCATAAAGGTGTGTCCCAATTAAGAAATGCTCCCTCGTTGACCCCCTCGATTGTTCCGCCAACAATGGTATCAGAGCCTGGTTCGAGAAAGGGACCAGCTTACTTGTATCGAAACACTTCCCGCAGGTGTGGGTAGAAGGTGTTCCGTTGAGTTCAACGGTGATACAAGTGTATGTGGAAGAGAGAGCTTCCACATGAGGGGGAGCATTGTGTATAGACTCACACTTGAGGGGGAGTGTTGAGAATCAAGTGTGAGGAAGAAGTCCCACATTAATTAGAAAATGGAAGATTGAACACTATATAATTGAGAGAACCTACACACCAATTACCTTAAGGTTTTAGGTGAGTATGTGGTGTGTATCTCCCAAAGGTGTGTCCCAAATAAGAAATGCTCTCTCATTGACCCCCTCGATTGGTCCGCTAACATATATTTTAGGATGTATTTGAGGTAAAATACATTATTTTTCAATTTACCTCTTTCATTATTAATTTTTCAGATCAATTCAAATGATTTTCTAAGTGTTCATTCTTTTTTTTAAATGTTGAAAAATTGTGCATTCTTTTCTAAGTATTGTAATTGATCACCAAGTGGGTGGTGACTTAATTTGTAAAGAAAGTGTGTGTACTTTCTAAAAGTATTTGCAAATAGAAAGTTGTATATTTTCTATTTGTTGGAGAAAGATCCTTTGAATTGGTTTGATTCAAAATCCACTATAGTTGTTGGTGTATTTAAGGAAGTAGTGGCTTCAAGGGACTCCTCGTTTTAGAAGGATGTTATCCAAGATGAAATGGATTCAATAATGTCAAACCACATTTGGGAACTTGTCGATCTAACTAAAAGATCAAGACCGATTGGATGAAAGCGGTGTTTAGAAGGAAGCATCATAATGATGGTACACTAAACACCTACATGTACAGATTAGTAACTAAAAGTTTTAGAAAAAAGGAAGGTGTTGATTATTTCGACATATATGCATTAGTAGCAAGGACGACAACAATTAGAGTATTATTTGTATTAGTTTCTTTGCATGACCTTATAATTCATCAAATGGATGTCAAAATTAAATTCCTAAATAGAGGTCTCGATGAGGAGATTTACAAGGAGAAATCATAAGGTTATGTACTTCTTGGTAATGAACAAAAGGCCTGCAAACTTGTCAAATCCTTGTACGGATTAAAACAAGCACCGAAACAATGACATCAAAAGTTTGACTTTGTCATTATAAGATGCACCAATTAAGGGGAGACACACAACTTAAAGGGAAACTTTTCAATTATTATCAAAAATAAATTCAAAGAGTTTGTCATCATAAAAAAGGGGAGATTGTGAAGAATATATCATATATCGAGTTTAGTTTTGATGAAGACAAAGATTATCAAAGAAGAAAGGATCAAAAGTGTCATGCACATCAATGATGAAGTCGATCAAGAAGGTTTAACATAGAAATTCAAGTGAAGATTTGAGACAAGTAACTAAGGTACTCATTGCAGTTCATATAATATCACTTTAAATTACTCAAAATTTCATATCTCACTTCATCTAAAAAACCTTCTTGCATCATCATACATGATTATCTAAAAACCTTCTTCACCTAATTCTTGTTATAAGTGTTTGTACACAAAGTTGTGTGAGAATATTGTAATATTCATTTGTCTTTATGTTGATTATATTATTGATCATTAGCAACGAGATGAATGGAATTTTAGAAACAAATAGGTTTATAACTTAACATTCAAGGTGAATAATCTTGGACTAGTTGACACACTTTCGAGGATCAAAGTAAAGAGAAATAGTGGGGGTTACAAATTTAGTCAAACATATTATGTTGAGAAAGTACTTGATAATGAGTCCAAGGTTTTGAGGTTGGCATCAATTTTGGCAAAACTAACTTGACAGCAAGATGTTGGACAAGATGTCCTAACATGAAGAACTAACTGAAGATCAAGATGTTGGACAAGTTGTCCTATCATGATGATTCAACATATTTGTCTGTTTCTTTTTCATTTTTTAATACTGCTTTTTTAATTCTAGATTTCAGATTATTCTGAGATTATTTGTTTTTCCTAGGTGGCGTCCAAGATAGAGGAATCAGAGATTCTGATTATAATTCGAAGCTGGTGTTTTCTAAATGTGGAGGCATTTTAGGAAACTTTGGATTGAAGGAACTACTCTTGAGGAGAATTAGTTGCAGATTCTGTGTAACAGAATTGCTGCGTTTTGAAGCCCAAATCCAGTATAGTTTATGGTTATAAATAGGATGGATTTTACCTAAGAAAGGTGTAGAAAATACATTGTTGCTTAGTGAGTTTAGGGTTTGTATTTGTGAGCCTCTCTTGTGTCGTGTTGATACTAGAGCTAGACTGTTTACATTGAGTTTAATTTTTTTCACTGCTGTGATTGAAGGGGAATTGAGATGGGTCTCATACCTAGGAAGTGTCTTAGGTGGAAATTAAGCACGGGTAGTGAATAAGTGATAAGTTGTAAACCAGAGGTTGTTTAGCTTAGAATTAATACTATCTAGTGGATTTCATTCTTGGCTTGGTAGCCCCCAGACGTAGGTGTTGTTGTTCACCGAGCTGGGTTAACTATTACTGTGTATTTATTTGTTTTCTACAATTTATATTCTGCTCCTTATTGTCATTGTGTTTGAAGCATAGATCAAGTGTCTCGACATCTCTCAAGACATTTGAGATCTGCTACCAGAATTCTAATTGGTATCAGGGATATTGCTCTACAACTGGGTGAGATTCAGGGAAGTTACTTTCTGGTGCAATGGACAAAGAAGGAGGAATATTGAACAGACCACCCATTCTTGATGGATCCAATTATGAATATTGGAAAGTGCGTATGGTGGCCTTTATCAAGTCTATGGATGGTAAAACTTGGAAGTTTGTGGTCAAAGGATAGGATCCACCAAAGGCTAAAGACAAGGAAGAATATATTACTGATATGTTAAAGCCTGAGAAAGACTGGGATGATGAAGATGACAAGCTTGCTCAAGGTAATTCTAAATCATTGAATTCCTTATTCAATGGTGTGGACAAGAACATATTAAGGTTGATCAAGAATTGTACTATTTCCAAGGAGGCTTGGGAGGTTTTGAAGACTGCGCATGAAGGAACCTCTAGGGTGAAATCATCAAGACTTCAAGACTTTCATATGAACATCATTGATATAGCCAATACTTCAAGTGATATTGGAGAAAAGATTCCAGAAGCTAAGTTGGTCCATAAAATTCTAAGATCTCTTCCCAAGAAGTTTGGCATGAAGGTGTCTGCCATCGAAGAAGCTCAAGATATAAATACCCTGAATGTAGATGAACTCATGGGTTCTCTACAAACGTTTGAAATGGCTATTAGTGAGAAATTTGAGAAGAAGAAAAGCTTGTCCTTGGTGTCTAATCAAGATTAATGTAAGACAAATTCCAAGGAAGAATTGTCTAAGGCTACTGTGATTCTTGGAAAACAGTACAATCAATTGCTGAAGAGGATGGAAGGGGAGTCAAGAGAAAATGTCAAGACTCAATCATCCGACAACAACAAAAGAAGGGATTTTGGAAGAAAGTCCAAAAATGAAGAGAAAGCTAGCAAAGGTAAAGGAATCAAGTGCTATGAATGCGAAGGATTTGGACACATCAAATCTGAGTGTCCTACCTTTCTCAAGAAGGAGAAGAAAAGCTTGTCTACATCATGGTCTGAAGACGATTCTTCAAGTGAAGGAGAATCAGCTAAACAGGTTTCTGTTATTACCGGAGTATTTGACTCTGATGGAGAATCAAATATTGGAGAACTTACATATAATGATCTGGCTAACTCCTACGGGGAGTTGTGCATCAGAAGTACAAAAGTATGTCAGCTAGGAGAGGATCAACTTAGTGTTATCATCCGTCTTGAGGCTGGAAGATTGAAGCACCTTGACACCATCTCTGATATAAAGGAGGAAGTTATATTGCTCAACTCTAAACTTGACAATATGACCAAAATTGTTAGAATGCTCAACAACAGTTCTGATGTGCTAGATGAGATTCTTCAATTTGGGAGGTACGCTGGAGATATTAGAGGACTTGGTTACAATGATCGAGTTAAGATGAACGTGCCAGCATTGAGTTCTGCTCAGCCTAAAAGAAAATAGAATCGGAAGATGTCAAAAGGGATGTCTCAACATCAACACAAACATCAGAAAAATGCTTCAGGCAAAAAGAAGCAGGACTGGAAATGTCATCATTGTGGTAAGTATGGTCACATTAAACCTTACTGCTACAAGTTATATGGTTATCCCAAGTCTGGTTCAAACCCCAGAAAGATGTAGGCTGGTAAAGCAGGAAAGAAGTGGATTCTCAAGAATGATTATGTGGCCCTAATAGCCCATTCTTCTCTAAGAGCCTCTGCTGGAGAGAGGTGGTACTTTGATAGTGGTTGTTCGAGACACATGACTGGTGTCAAGAACTTTTTGGTGGATATGGAATCACATGCCTCCAACTATGTCACATTTGGAGACAGATCCAAAGGGAGAATTAAAGGTGTTGGGAGGTTGGACTATGCTGGGAAGCCTAGACTTGATAATGTGTTACTTGTCAAGGGATTGACTAAAATTTTGATAAGTATCCGTCAACTTTGTGACAAAGGTCTCAAGGTTAACTTTACCAAATCTGAGTGTCTAGTTATGAATGATAAAGATAAAGTTATCATGAAGGGTTCCAGATCAAAAAATAATTGCTATGTTTGGACTCCTTTAGAGACAGAGTGTTCATCAATGCCAAATAAAGATGAAGTGAAGCATCAGAAACTTGGTCATCTTTAGAAGATGAAGAAGAGTTTGTCAAATGCAGTAGGGAGAGATACCTCAAATCTGAATATAGATGGTGGAGGAATCGGTGGTGAATGGCAGATTGGGAAGTTAACCAAAGTGTCTCACAAGAAGCTGCAACATTTGACTACCTCTAGGATTATGGAACTTCTTCATAGGGACTCATTGGTTGATGATCTTGAAGGAAAGATGTGTGCTTACGTTGTTACCGATGACTTAACCACAAAAGCTAAATGCATAACAACATGGGATAGTTGCTCTTAGTTCATATGGATGAGATAGATGCTGACTAGGCATAATGTCACACAAGATGTCGTGACATTATCCTGTGATAACTTGAGCACCAATGGTATCAAAAATCAGTTCAAGATGTTAAGGGGAAAATTAGGGTTTTATTGGTTTGAGGGTTTAGAGAAATTAATTTGTGGGAATACTATTCAAGTGTATGTATGTTCCCAACAAATAAAAAAGGTTTTCAAAATCAATCATTTTAAATTTACCTATACCGCTCTCACGCACGCCTTCATCATTCTGAACCATTCCTCACAAACTGTTTCATCTTTCTGCTCGCATAAAAATCCAATCTTGTTCTCAAGTGTTCCAAGATGTTTCAACAACAGTCTTCTAAAGTAATAACAAAGAAGGAGAATGTTTCATCATCAACGGCTAGGGCTAAGTCTGGGAAGTTGTCTGCTGAAGATGCCATTGATGTTGCTCTCTTGCCTATGGTGCCATGCAAGCTTGGAAAACTTCCTGTAAAGAGATCTAAGAACCTACCTACAGGTAATAATTCAAAGACCTCTGATGCTTTTTCTAACTGTCATACCCCAAATTTTGACCACTAAGATTTCCCATCATTGTGTAAATCATTGCCACAATATGGATGAACCATCATGCCTCATCAATCTCCTCAAAGATGGTTGAGCATTCATTACAATCAGAATTAGGGTTTTAAACCCTCTCAGAGCATTTAGACAAAGGATCAATCAAGAAATGATATGATCTTCAACTTGTATAACCTCTCAAACACCCACAAAGGATCAAGAGGACTCCCACATCAAGAATCAAGCACAAACTTGCAACCTTCCAAGTGGATCAAGCCTCAAGATCGCTAGTGTCACCAAATTAGGGTTTTGGTCGACCAGGGCCTCCAGATGGAAATTTTCCTCTGGGCATGAGCCAATGCGTCAAATAATAACCCTAGATACTCCATGGGACCTCATGGACCCAATCATCAAGTCAATTTAACCTCAGGGGATGCATATACCAAAAATCAGGAATTAGGGTTTCTTGACCTAATTCACCCCTAAGTTGACTTTTGGGACAAAGCATGAGCCAAGACCTCAAGACATGATTTGAGGGTCTCCAATACACCATGTTGATCTATTTACAACAATGGATTAATCCAAGAAGCTTGATTCACAAGTTTCAATTTCATCTGAACCACAAATAGGGTTTTGATGAAAAAGTCAACTGTATCTTTGACTTTTGACCAGGACATGCTCCCAAACCTTGGACATGATCCCATACACCCTACAACACCTATGGAATCCATCTATTAAGTTTTATTTAGGTCAAGGACTTGATTTCATAGAGGATCGCACAGTTTAGACATTCCATCTATGAACCTCAGTCCCCTGACTTCTTTTGCAAGGTAACTCTGAGTTTTTGAGTTAGAGAGAAATTCCATCATAACTCATGATTCAAACACATCCAATATGTCATATCTAAGCTGTCCAAACTATCACATGTAACTTGTAACACCAAAATCACAAAGTCCCCTCTCAAAACCTTAAAAATGTATTTTTTTTGCATTTTTCAAGCCATGTCTTGATTCAGTCACTTTCAAAATAAGATAAAACCTCAAACACACTCCAAATTTCATCCTTGAACTGTCCCAAATGGTTCCCCACATCTGGAACACCATTTGAGAGAGTTGCCATATTGGTCACTTTTGTCCTTTTTGCAAGAAAGAGCTCAAACTTGTTCCTGAGGATTCCAGCTGGTTCCAACCATTCTAAAAGCTTCTAAGGGATCAATTGAGAGTGTCCAAAACATCAAATTACTTCTGGCAAAAGAAGCTTGGCAGATTGCACAACAAGCTCCTAAAGAGGTAAGCATCACAACTTGAACTCTTTGAAATATGTATTGCTTTGAAGTCCACTGATCATGCACATCTCATACAGGTTATATATGTTGTGTTTGAACCAATTCATCATGTAATTCATGCCTGTAACAAGAGGTAGCATAGAAAATGCAATTATAGGCCTATTTCAAGAACACTATCGGGTTTTGAAATAGGAGCCTCATATGAAAAAACCACCCCCACCATTGGATTCCTTGTGAAATTCTAGGCAAGATAGACATAAATTTTGTCCCAATCCATGGAGAAATGAGAAAGTTACAAGCTTCACGTTTTTGGCCAAAACCTTGCCTTGCCTTGCGCATGCCTCATGTATTCATGGGGTGGTTTTGATACACGGATGTATCACCACCCCAGTGGTAGAAGGCGCACACTGCACACAAGAGTTCTGGGGTTCGAATCCCCCTCGCCCCAGATCCACTTTTTAATATTTTTTCCATTTTTTAAATATTTGTTATATTATTTTAAATAATTTGGAAAATTAATAACTCTCTCAATTTTAATGATTTTTGATTGGTTCTTTTTGCAAAAAATCACAAAAATGTTAAAATATTTTATTCCACAAAAAAAATCAGATTTATATTAATTATTTAATATAGTTGGTATTTTTGTAAATAAATTCATTTTTAAATTGTTTTAAACACTTTTAAAAGTGGATTTTTATCTTGAAAATCAAAACCAAATGAGTTTTAATTCATCTTGTGATTAAAACATCATTTTTCAAGTCTCAACCAAAAATCACAAGTTGTTTATTCAAGCTTATTTGGTATTTTATCATTATTTATTGATTTTCTTTAAGAATTTACTTTTAAAAATGATAAAATTAGGGTTTCTTTGATTTTCACCCTCACAAATCTTTTTCAAACACTCATGGGCCTCTAATAGAGTGTAAGACCCAATCCACTTTAACCAAAACCATTTTGGGCCTTAGATATTGTATAAGTCCCGACACGATAAAAAATTTCGCCGCGATCGCTAGTGTAAAATAATCTTTGG
Source organism: Lathyrus tuberosus (assembly GCA_022829125.1). Taxonomy (NCBI): domain Eukaryota; kingdom Viridiplantae; phylum Streptophyta; class Magnoliopsida; order Fabales; family Fabaceae; genus Lathyrus; species Lathyrus tuberosus. Next base: position 1,394,773 of record JALAZF010000841.1, read on the forward strand.
GCCTCTCCTTGAGTTGTAAGACCCATCACTTGTACAAAAACACTTTTGGGCCTCTAATAGAGTGTAAGACACATTCCTTGTAAATAAGATACCTTGTTGGGCCTCATACATTGTATAAGACCCACTGTGTTTTCAAAAACCTCGGCGCGATCACCGTTTTCAAAATAATCTTTGGGCCTCTCCTTGAGTTGTAAGACCCATACCTTTGTACAGAAAACCTCTTTGGGCCTCAGTCATTATTTAAGTCCCGATACGATATTCAAAACAACGGTGCGATCACTGTTAAACCTTGGGCCTCTCTTTGAGTATCAGCCCCAACAATCTTTTCAAAACAATTTCCCTTTTGAGTTAGATTCAAGTATACAGATGTTATCAAAACTTTCTTTAATTTCTTTGAACAACTAAGAAAACAGCATGGAAGCTTGCTCACCTGTAAGTTTTTATCCGCTTTCATTTATTCGCTTTAATATATATAACTGTATTGTGGGAAGCTGCACATGGTTAGTCTTCTTTCATTCTTTTAAATACATGTCAAATATATATAACTGTATTGTGGGAAGCTGCACATGGTTAGCCTTCTTTCATACTCCTTTAAATACTTGTCATATATCAACTGTATATATACTAGTATAGTTATTTAGAGTTTTCCCCGGCAACTAGGTCTAGAACTAGGTAAAGCCATGTTGGTCACTTTTAAATACAGTCAACACTAGATCCCCATAGGATTTCCAGATACAGTCTTCCCTTCTCTTGGGGTTAAACAATATGGAACAAAGAGAAAGGCAATATTCTCGGTGAACCTTTTCTCAGACTGTCACCCCTAGAAATTGTCAAAGAAATTCTACTCCCCGGAGTTGATCTATTCTCTGTGAATAGCATCTCCTGAGTTTCTTCAAATCACAGAACTTTCGCTAAATGATCTATTCTCTGTGAATAGCATTTCTTGAACTTTTCTTGGTTTAGGACCCACATGCTTCCTAAAAGCATCCCCGCCTCCTCTTGGGCTTTGTACAAGGACCCGTCGGCTTCTTGAAAGTTCTCATGCCTTCTCTTGGGCTTCATACAAGGACCCTCACGACCTCTTAGAGGTATACGACAGAACTTAGTCATCCTTTGCTAGAGCTGTCTTTCTAAAAAGAGTCACTAAAAAGCCCTCAGACCAATTTTAGGGTTGATACTCATCCCTTAAAAGAGTCGACCTCCTCTTGGGCATTGTACAAAGATAGACCACACTAATAGACTTGGATAGTCTAAATCTCCTTGATTCTCAAAGACATTCTCAAGTTCCCTACAAACATAGGAAGAAACCCCAGATTCTGGATTAATCTCCAGCAGAGTTAAAACTTGTGGGTTCTAAAACCCCGTCTCTCTCATCCCCAGCCAGGGTCATTTATCATTATATAACACTATCCCAAATCAAAACCTCAAGGTGTCTGATCCATTAACTCTTCTGGATTCCCCTGCAAGAGTCGATTCCCCACTTGGACATACCTCGAGATCTCAATAATTCTCAGCATAAGATAACCTCCTCTTAGGCTTTGTATAATGATCCTTTCCTCAGGAAAGTCAACCTTCTCTTGGGCTTTGTACAATGATTTTCCCCCAGCTGAGCTAACCTTTTCAGACTCTCTTGTTGAGTCAACCACTTTTCAGACTCTCTTGTTGAGTCAATCACCTTTTTAGACTCTCTTGTTGAGTCAACCACCTTTCAGACTCTCTTGTTGAGTCAATCACGTTCCAGACTCTCTTGTTAAGTCAACCATTTTTAGCCTCAATCTCGGGCTTCGTACAAGACAGATAAAAAGCACTCTCTTGTTGAGTCAACCCTTTTTAGCCTCAATCTCAGGCTTCGTACGAGACAGATAAGAGCACTCTCTTGTTGAGTCAAGCCCTTTTTCGCCTCAATCTTGGGCTTCATACAAGACAGATAAGTACCTCCCCAGTGGAGTTAGCCTCCTCTTAGGCTTCATATAATGATATCCCCAAAGAGTCAGTCTCTTTTAGCCTTCGTCTTGGGCTTTGTACAAGACACCAATATATCCACTCTCTTGTCAAGTCGGTCTCATACAGCCTCCTCTTAGGCTTTGTATAAGGACTTCCCTAGTGGAGTCAATCAACCTCTTAGCTTCAACCTTGGGCTTTGATTAAGGTACATAAAAATCAACAATCCCTCTTTAGAGATAACAAATTCTCTTTCAGTCAACCTTTTAGCTTCAATCTTGGGCTTTGAACAAGACATAAATACTCCGTTTAGCCTCTGTCTTGGGCTTTGAACGAGACACCAAAACATCTTTTTCCTCCCTTAGAATAGGAGGAACTACGATTGCTCTGATTTCCCTGTTTCGTTTAAACGGGAATACGTAGGCATAAGATTGCAAAATCTTAGCGAGCATACTAATCAAAAACTCTAGGTCCAGTACCTTCATACACCAATCAAAACTTAGGTCCAACACCTTACCAAAAACATCAACAAAAACTCACTCACTCATACTTTTCCAACCCATTAACGGATAAACACCACCAAGTACAAAGCAAAACCTAAAGCTAATATCCTGTTGATAACCACATATAGGATGGGTAACTGACAACTGCCTATTGTATAACCTGACCCCGAACCCCCCAATCTCTTTAAGCGTGTGTTTAGTTAAACATTCGCGTGCAAGGTTAGTTTTAGATAGCTTCCCTTTCCCTTCCAGCTTCATGGGATAAATAAGAAATCATAAAGTAGCACCCTTTTCTCCTCGAGGAGGAAAACCCAAATTCCAGCGATAAGGTGGTCGCGTCACCGACAAAAATTGCTCGTTACACTAACCCTAGGACTAAAAAAGAAATATTTGACACTGATAAGATGATCGGAACAATAGTGGCTAAGACCTTAAATTTGAAAAGTCATCTGAATATTGTTGGGATTACTAGACCTCTGGCTCAGATTCTTCCCACTACCTTTGTACCTGTTGCTGAACCAGAGGTAGTGAATGAGGAGAATGTTGATGAGGATAGGGTTGAAGGGGATGATCATGAAAGGTCAGAAGGGAATCTGCACACCCTTGCTGATTCTGTGGTAAGAGATGTTGAAGCAGATGATGGAACATCTCCCTATGTAGAAGAATCTCAGTCAAAGGGCCAAACATCTGAGGGTAGTGCTGGAAAGGTTGTTGATCAGATTATCAATGTTGATGACTTGCTCTCTGATAATGAAATCATTGCCAAAAGTATCATGTCCTAACATGAAGAACTAACTGAAGATCAAGATGTTGGACAAGATGTCCTATCATGATGATTCGACATCTTTGTCTGTTATTTTTCAGTTTTTAATACTGCTGTTTTAATTCCAGATTTCAAATTATTCTTGGATTATTTGTTTTCCCTAGGTGGCGTCCAAGATTGAGGAATCATAGATTCAGATTATAATTCGAAGATGTTGTTTTCTAAATGTGGAGGCATTTTAGGAATCTTTGGATTAAAGGAACTACTCTTGAGGAGAATTAGTTACAGATTCTGTGTAACAGAACTGCTGCATTGAAGCCCAAATCCAGTCTAGTTTATGGATATAAATAGGATGGATTTAACCTAAGAAAGGTGTAGAAAATACATTATTGCTTAGTGAGTTTAGGGATTGTGTTTGTGAGCCTCTCTTGTGTCGTGTTGATACTAGAGCTGGACTATTTACATTGAGTTGTAATTTCTGTAACTGTTGTGATTGAAAGGGAATTGAGAAGGGTCTCATACCTAGGAAGTGTCTTAGGTAGAAATTAAGCACGGGTAGTGATTAAATGATAAGTTATAAATCAGAGGTTGTTTAGCTTAGAATTAATACTATCTAGTAGATTTCATTCCTGGCTTGGTAGCCCCCAGACGTAGGTGTTGTTGTTCACCGAACTGGGTTAACAATCACTGTGTGTTTATTTTTTTTCTGCAATTTGTATTCTGCTCCTTATTGTCATTGTGTTTGAAGCAGAGAACAAATGTCTCGACATCTCTCAGGACATTTGAGATCTGCTACAAGAATTTCACTTGTTAATTTCAAACACTTACGCTTTAAGGAAGTGACCACTCTATTTGATTCTAGTGTCAAACTTAAAAAAAAAGTGACGGAAAAGTCGTGGCTCAATTGGAATATGCAAGTGTATGCAAGGTACTAGAACCGACATATCATTTGCAATTAGTAAAATGAGTAGATTTTACCACAAATCCAAATGATGAGCACTAGAAGGCCATCATTAGGATTTTTGAAAATCTTATGAAAACCAAAAATATTGATCTCCATTATAGTAGATTTCTTTCCATATTAGAAATACATACTGATGCGAGTTAGATATCGAGTGTTGAATATTATAAATCTGCATTTGGGTGGATATTTGCACTAGCTAGGGTGGAATTTCTTGGAAGAGCAAGAAATAAATGTGGATCACTCTATCAACCATAGAATCAGAGTTCGAGGCTCTTGCTTCCGCTAATGAAGAAGTTGAATGGTTAAGGGACCTTCTGTTAAAAGTTCCATCAACTAAAGATAATGTTTCAAAGGTGTTGATACATTGCGGTAGTCAAACCACTTTAATTAAAGCATACAAAGAGTGTATAACATAAAGTCTAGGTAAGTAGGACTTAGACATTCTTCGGTGAGAAAATCGATTAAGGATGTAATCATTCACATATTGTAGCGTGCGATTTTTTTCGGTGACGCGACCACCTTACCATAATGGTTGGAATTGGGTGCTACTTTCTGATTTCTTATTTATCCTATAAAGCTGGAAAGGAAAGGGAAGCTATCTAAAACTAACCTTGCATGCAAATGTTTTCTTTAACAAATGCTAAGAGATTGGGGGGTCCGGGGTTAGGTTATACAATGGGAGTTGTCAATTACCCATCCTATATATGGTTATCCATAGATTTCTTGACATTTTCTTCTGTTATCTACTTACTAGTGTTTATCTGTTGTAAATTTGGGAAAGATTCTTCTTTGGGAATGTGGAGAGAGTATTTTTGTTGTTTTTGGGGTTTTTTCGATGTTTTTTGTAAGGTACTGAACCTAAAGTTTTTGTTATGTATGCTTAATAAGATTTCGCAATCTTATGCCTACGTATTCCCGTTAAAGAAAATAGGGAAATCAGAGCAATCGTAGTTCCTCCTATTTCTATGGGAGGAAAAAGATGTTTGGTGTCTTGTTCAAAGCCCAAGATTGAAGCTAAAGGAGTATTTGTGTCTTGTTCAAAGCCCAAGATTTAAGCTAAAGGTTTTGACTAAGAGAGAATTTATCATCTCTAAAGGGAGATATCTCATCTGTTTATCGCAGTTGTTGGATAACTGATTATAAAGAAGAATTACTTTAACTGGAATATATGGAATCCAGCAATGCCATAATTTCCTTTATAAGGGATTTGTCCTGAAGGAGAAAACTTTAAATCAGTGCAGAGCAATGCCATTTTTCCTTAGGAGTCTTTCATGCTAAGAGAGAGACATTGGCTTGGATGTAAATAATCCAGAGGCTTGCCACTTACAGAAATTAGATGAAAGAAGGGATTTTCCAGGATAAAGAGGGACTACAACTTGGATTTTTGAATCAACAAGTGTGCCACTTACAGCAGTTATCTGGGATTAGGGTTTGTTTGATTTGTTTGTTTTGACGTGTGATGTACAAAGAAATGTCTTCCTGCAAAGAGAACTCTTGATTTCCTCTGAGGGGATTTTAGTTTTATGTGTGCCTTGATCAAGCCCAAGGTTGAAGCTAAAAGGGTGACTCTACTAGGGAGTTTTATATCTGTCTTGTACAAAGCCCAAGATTGAGGCTGGAAAGAGACTGGCTCTTTTAAGAAGATCATTAAAAAAAGCCTAAGAGGAGGCTGGAAGGAATTGACTCTTTTGTGGAAAATTTTGTCTGTCTTGTACAAAGCCCAAGATTGAGGCTAAAAGAGGTTGACTCTACTGGTGAGAGGTTTTATATGTCTTGTACAAAGCCATAGATTGAGGCTAAAAAGTTAATTGATTCAGCTGGAGAATATGTATATGTGTCTTGTACAAAGCCCAAGATTAAGGCTAAAAGGTTAATTGACTGACTCAGCTGGAGAATATTTTATCTGTCTTGTACAAAGCCCAAGATTGAGGCTAAAACTGCTGAGGGATGATTATTATACAAAGCCTAAGAGGAGGCTGGTTGGGGAATTTCTTATATAAAGCCTAAGAGGAGGCTAGCTTCTGCTGAGGATTATTGAGATCCAGAGACAGGACCAAATTGGGGGATCAACTCTTGCTGGGAATTGCAGAAGAGTTGAAATATCAGAGACCATGAGGTATTGAGTTTTCTGAGGGTTTACTGGGAGTAACTTGACCCTAGCTGGGGAAATTTTAAAGTAAGGGTTTAAAGATTGAGTTTTTGAAACCTGTGGAGGTCTTAACTCTGTTGGTGATTGATCAGGGTTTTTCCTGTGTTTTTTAGGAAACTTGAGGGTTTTTTTGAGATCCAAGAGGAGATGAGATTGTCCAAGTCTACTGTGTGAGAAGGTTGATCTTTGTATGATGCCCAAGAGGAGGCTGATATTTTAAGGGATGAGAATCAACCCTAAATTGGTCTGATGTTTTGACTCTGACTCTTTGGAGGATTGAACTATCAAAGGATGACTAAGTTATGACCTATACCTGTAGGAGGTCTTTGGGTCCTTGTAGAGGAGGCTGGGGATGTTTTTAGGAAGCCTGTGGGTCCAAACTTAAGAAAAGTTCAAGAAAGGTTTCACCGGGAATAATCCTCTCTTTAGTGAACAATTCTAGGATTTGAAGAAATTCAAAAGAGGTTTCACCGGGATTAATCCTCTTTGGGGAAATGAATTTCTTGTACAAATTTCTAATAGTGACAGTCTTGAGAAAAGATTCACCGGAAATAATGCCTTTCTCTATTCCATATTGTATAAGCCCAAGAGGAGGCAAAACTGTATCTGGAATTTCCTTTGGGGAACTAGTTTTGACTGTGTTGAAACAGTGACCACTGGTTTGATATAATCCTAGACCTAATTGTCGGGGAAAACTCTAAGCAGATATACAGGCATATATATATATATATATATATATATATATATATATATATACAGATGAAATATATAAACAAGTATGTAAAAAAAAGCTGGTAGAACTTACAGGTGACCAAGCTTCCTGTGTTATAAACACAGCTGTATGGTTAGTTATTCAAGAAATTGAAGAAAGTTTTGATAACAACTATGAATTTGAATCTAAGTCAAAAGGGAAAGTTGTTTTCAAAAGAAGATTGGGGCTTATACTCAAGGAGAGGCCCAAAGTTTATTTTTGTACAAGAGATGGGGCTTACAACTCAAGGAGATGCTCAGATGAAAAACAACGATCGCTCTGTTATTCAGAAAATTGTACCGGGACTTATACAATGACTGAGGCCAAAAAAGTTTTATGTACAAAGGGGTGGGACTTACACTAGAGTTTATTGAAATAATAAAGATGGGACTTACAACACAAGGGGAGACCCAGATTAAAATTGTATGAAAAGCGGCGATCGCGCCGAGATTTTTAAAATCGTATCGAGACTTATGCAGACTGAGGCCCAAAAATAGTTTATTTATAAAGGGATGGGTCTTACACTCTATTAGAGGCCCAAAGTGTATTTTTATACAAGAGATGGGGCTTACAACTCAAGGAGAGGCCCAAGTGAAGGACAATGATCACACCGTTGTTTTGAGAATCGTATCGGGACTTATACAAATGACTGAGGCCCAAAATTTTATTTATGTGACAAGGGATGAGTTTTACACTCTATTAGAGGCCCAAGAGTTTGAAAAATATTTGTGAGGGTGAAAAAAAATCAAAACCCTAATTTGATTTTAAAAAGGTATTTTAATTGAATAAAATTCAATTAAAATTATCAAACATGTGTGGAAAACAAGTTGCGATCTTGGATTGATGTTTGAAAAATCATGTTTCATTCATAGAATGATTTGAAAATCATTTGAATTTGAAAAATCAAGAGAAAGAAATATTTTTAAATGCCTAAAAACAAATAAAAATATAATCCTTTACAAAAATACCAAATATATGAAATAAATAATATTTTTGTGAAATTTTTACAGAATATAATATTTTAATATTTTTTTGAATTTTCAAAAAATGAACCAATAAAAAATAATTAAAATTGAGAGAGAAATTAATTTTGGAATTAATTAATAAAAACCATGAAAATGTGAAAAATAGCAAAAAGAGAGAAAATGGCAAAATGGTATGGGTGGGTGTTGAATCCATGACCTCCTAGCCAAACACACATGCGCGCTACCACTGGGTTGGTGATACATCCGTGTATCAAAACCACCCCATATGCATATAAGGGTGACAAGGTTTTAGGCCTGGCCAAGGCGCCTTGGCCTGGCCCTTGCCCAAGGCTGGCCTGATTTTAGGCCTCTAGCATGAAGGCTCTAACTTCCTCATTTCTCCATGGATTTGGACAAAATTTAGATGGATCATACCTAGAATTTCATGAGGAATCCAATGCTGCTTTTCGAATTTTCTGAAAATGTTTCTATTTGAAAACCCGATAGTGATTTCAAAATAGGCCAAGAGTTGCAAGTTCTATGCCATCAGATCATAGAAGCAATAATAGCATGGTAAATTGGTTCAAACACAACACATATGATATGTATGAGATGTCTATGATCAATGGACATCAAAGCAATGCATAATTTAAAGAGTTCAAGTTGCCATGTACTTACCTCTTGAAGCTCTTTGTGCTATCTTTCAAGATGCTTATGCCAGAAGTGATCCAATGCTTTAGACACCTTTGATTGATCCCTTAGAAGCTTTTAGAATGATCAAAACCAGCTAGAATCCTCAGGAACAAGAATTGGCTCTTTCTTGCAAAAGTGGCAAAAGTGACCAAAATGGTATCTCACTCAAATGATGTTGCTGTTGAGGGAACCTTGTTGGAATAGTTTGAGGATGATATTTGGAGTATGTTTGTAGCTTTTTTTGGTTTTGAAAGTGACTAATTCAAGACATGGCTTGAAAAAAGCAAAAAAGTCAAAATTTGAGGTTTTGGAGGTTGACTTTCTGATTTTGGTGTTTCAGATCAATGATGAGTATTTGAACAGCTTATAAATGATATATTGGATTTATTTGGATCATGAGTTGTGGTGACTTGCAAAAAAAGGCATTTCTGCATAATAAGAGAAATTTTGAGGAAAGCAAGTGTTGTGGTGTTTTGGTGTACTCAAACTGACCATAAATGATGTCTATTTATAGTGCAACAAGTTTGTTTTGGCATCAATAGTGAATGAAGGCTTGGACAGTCCCATGGCCAATGGTGATCAAAAGGAATCTCAAGTCTCCTCTAGCCATTGACTTGAGGTTAGGGCATAGGCTATGAGTCCTCTGGTTCAGAGATAAGGCTTGACTCAATTCAGTTAGCAATGTCTTGATGCTTGCCACCTTGTGAATCCATTAAATGCATTGAAACAAAATTGGAGTCTTTGAGATTTTTAGCCTTTTTAGGTGCCACTTAGCTACATGTAGATTCTTGGACTTGGGAGGCTTGTGGATCAGACATTGTCCCTTAGATGTTATCCCTTGATGTGTCCAAATGGATAACAAGACTTGAAATTGTCTGATTTAGTTAATGCGAGCAAAATGTACAAATTTGCCTTGGGAAGAAACCAGTCTTTGATGCCATGTTCCAAGGGTTGTAACTCCCTACTCAAATTGAATTTGGAGATGATCTGGTACTTGTTGGAAAGCTCTCATGACATACTTTAACTTTGATGTTGAAGGTTGGTCTTGGTTCAACTTGGATCAAGGTGAAAAATGACCTTAACGTTTGGAAAAAGTGAAATAAATTCGGACTTGTTGAAAATTTCACTAACTGTTGGAAAAAGTGGCCATTTCCAATTATTGTGATTTTGATCAATCCATAACTCAAAATCCATGAGGATTTGGAATGTTTTGTAGTTGACATATTTGAAGTATGTCATGTGAAATTTCATTTGAGATTTGGATGGGAGAAAAAGGCCTTGTGGTTTAGGAGTTATGACCTTGCAAAGTTGGTACAAAATCACTTTTGTTCCATAACTTAGAAAATTTTTGGTTTCTCATGGTTGCCCCTTTTGCAAGAAACCTCACTTTTCTTGACTTTTCTTAATGAATGATGATCAATACAATGCATTAACATTGTTTTTAATTTAGGGGAACCATATTTGTGAAAAATTCCAAAAAGTCAAACTTGATTTTAGGCACAGTTGACTTTTTGTCAGATGAATTCCAAACTGTGTGATCCTTTAGGAAATCAAGTCCTTGACATAATTCAAACCTAATGGATGGATTACATAGGTGTTTTAGGGTGTTTTGAATCATGTCCCAAGGTTTGAGAACATGCATTGGTCAAAAGTCAAAGATACAGTTGACTCTTTTCTTCAAAACCCTAATTGTGGTCTAGATGAATTTGAAACTTATGAATCAAGCTTCTTGGGTCAATACATTGTTGTAAATGGATCAATTTGGTGTGTTTGAGGCCCTCAAATCATGTCTTGAGGTCTTGGCTCATGTCTTGCCTCAAAACTCAACTTAGGGGTGAATTAGGTCAAGAAACCCTAATTCCTAATTTTTGATGAATGCATCCCCTGAGGCTATTTTGACTTGATGATGGGACTCATAAGGTTCCTTGGAGTATCTCGGGTTATGCTTTGATGTATTGGCTCATGTCCAGAATAAAATTTTCATCTGGAGGCCTTGGTCGACAAAAACCCTAATTTGGAGACACTGTCGATCTTGAGGCTTAATCCACTTGGAATGTTGTACCTTTGTGCTTAATTCTTGATATGGGAGTCCTCTTGATCCTTCATAGGTGTTTGAGAGGCTAGAAAAGTTGAAGATCATGCCAATTTTTGATTGATCCTTTGTCTAAGTGTTCTGGAAGGGCTTAAAACCCTAATTCTTGGTTGTAGTGAAAGCTCAACAATCCTTGAGGAGATTGATGAGGCATGACGGCACATCCATATCATGGCGATGATTTGCACAATGATGGGAAATCTTGGTGGTCAAAATTTGGGGTATGACAGAAGCCCCTATTTATTCTTCTTGGACCCGAAGGTGTGAATGGCGAAGGTATTCGGGCATTCAAGGTGCAAGAGGATTAAATATCGGAATACCCAAAATTTTGACAGTGGTTATGGATAAAAATTTTCTCATCCATCTTCTTTTGCTAAGTAATGATACTCAGAAAAGGGTAAAACTTCCCCTCGATCCTGTTCTTCAGCCACGGAACTGGTCTCAGTTTCTTTTGAAATAAACTTCCCCTCGATCCTGGTTTTCTGCCACGGAACTGGTCTCAGTTTCTTCTTGTCGAGTTTCTTCCTTGACAAGGAATGCTATACGTAGCGGTTTTCATCAAACTTCTCGCTGAGCTTTACTGGGGAGATGCCATTTGATGGAAAAAGTTTGAGGTCAGACTTGTTGGGGACGCCCATTTGTCTGAGCTGTAGAGGTGTGCAAACTTCTCTGTTGGAGATGCCATTTGTTGACTCTACTGGGAAAACGAGTCTCTTGTGAGACTGCTTTTTGCTTGGGGATATTACATCATACTTTTCTTTGAGATCATTTCGGAGAAATGCCATGTGATCCAATTTGAGGTGCTGATGACTTCATTAACATCGAGTTTCTTGGGAGAAAAGCCAATGTATTGTTGAGAGTCTTCGGTTAAGAGGCTTTCTCTGGGGATTTTCCTTAATCCGGGAAAGCGAAAATATCACCTCCAATAGTGAAGAGCGATGTTCCAAAGGTGTCTGTCGAATGTCTTCTTGCCCTTCAGAGGTTCAAGTTACCAAAGTATTGATGACAGTCTCCAATCCAGAAATAAACTGGGGAGAAATTGCTTAGACGATACATTTCCTGACAAGGAAAGAACTCAAGCCGGGATTTTGTCTTATCCGACGCGCAATGGACAACTGACAACTTGATTGGCAAGAGGACTTTATCACTCGGGAATGAGTATGAACAAAGCGATAGTAATGCAATATGGATATGAATATGAATCAATTATGCATGATGTATGTATGTTTATGCTGACAAAACTGACGCGACATACAGACTAGTAGACGAACACGACTGGATACTCGGCCACTGCGGGGGATGAAAAGTACCATTGGTTCAAGATAGCAATCCTGTCTTGCTTAGGAGAGGTAGTCCCTGTGGGGGGAGAAAGAATCATCAATCGGTCTTAAGAGGTAAGAAATCTGCCGGAAATGTCATAGGTGACATTATATCTGAAACAGTTGATCCCTCATTCAGGTGTACTGATTTAGAAGAAGTACTTTAATTCTGCACTTTCAGGTTTAATCACTTCTGGAGAAGCTATTGATGTTCTTTTTGATGTTCAAATTCAAAAGGAATTTCCATCTTTATTCTAAAACAGAAGAAATTTTTTACAAGTAAATTCATTTTTGTTTTGTTTCAAGAATCGTTGATCATATTAAAAATGTCATTCAGTAAAGCAAAAACAAATGAGAATTGTAAACAAAAGCAGTAGGGCTCAAATTTTATTGATAGGATGGAAATCAACCAAGCGCGTGATACCATAAAGTATTTACAAAGCTTAGAAAATAGTAATTTAAAGGAAAAGGGGCTACATTGAAACATAACGACCACTGTCCTTCTATCAACTTTGAATTCTGGACATTCTGGGCTTCTGTCGAAGGTGACCTTGACTAAAGTTTTCCTGATGGACGGCATTACTGCTAGGGATTTAACCTTGTCGGACGTAGTTACTTGCCATGAATCCCTAACTTTTTCCTGGATTGTCTTTTGAGGTTTCAAATCCATCGGGATGATTTTCGCTTATGTCTTTAATTTTTGCCTGGATCGCCCTTTCGGGTTTTCAATCCACCAAAACATTATTTTTATTTAGCCAAAGTATTTTTTGAATACATCAACATTTGTTGGGTAGGCAAACTCATCTCCATCCATGGTTGCGAGTCTCAAAGCACCGCCTGAAAAGGTTTTCTTGACCACATAGGGGCCATCATAGTTCGGAGTCAATTTGCCCCAGGAATCAGTGAGAAATGATTATATCTTCTTGAGCACGAGGTTTCCTTTTCTGAAGACACGGGGTCGGACCTTTTTGTCGAACGTTTTCTTCATTCTTTGCTGATACAACTGACCATGGCATATAGCCGTTATTCACTTTTCTTCGATCAGGTTCAGTTCTTCGTGTCGACTTTGACACCATTCTGCTTCTATTAGTTGAGCTTCCATCAATACCCGGATTGATGGGATCTCTACTTCTATGGGAAGCACTGCTTCCATGCCATATACTAGAGAGAAAGGGGTTGCCCTTGTTGAAGTGCGGATAGATGTGCGATAACCGTGTAGAGCAAAGGGTAGCATCTCGTGCCAGTCTTTGTAGGTTACAACCATCTTTTGAACGATCTTCTTGATGTTCTTGTTAGTCACTTCTACCGCTCGGTTCATCTTAGGTCGGTAGGGAGATGAGTTATGGTGTTCGATTTTGAACTAAGCACACAAGTCTTTCATCATTTTATTGTTCAAGTTGGATCCATTATCAGTAATGATCTAGCTTAGAATACCATAACAACATATGAGATTGTTTTTGATAAAGCGAACTACCACTTGTCGGGTTACATTGGCGTATGACGCTGTTTCGACCCACTTGGTGAAGTAGTTAATGGCTACCAGGATGAACCGACGTCTGTTTTAAGCCTTGGGTTCGATCATGGCAATCATGTCAATTCCCCATATGGAAAAAGGCCATGGAGAAGAAAGAACTTTGAGATGCATTGGCGGTACATCGATTTTGTCAGCGTATATCTGGCACTTGTGACATTTCCTCATGTACTTGTAGCAATCGGATTCCATTGTCAACCAATAATACCCTGCTCTCAGAATTTTTCTGGCCATTGTGTGTCTATTGGAATAAGTGCCAAAGGATCCTTCATGAATCTCTTTCATCAACAGGTTTGCCTCTGATCTGTCTACGCATCTGAGCAAAACCATGTCGAAGTTTATCTAATAGAGTGTATAACTGCTCAGGAAGAAGTTTCCTGCCAGTCTTCTGAGAGCCTTCTTATCTTTTCTGGATGCCCCAGGCGGGTACTCCTGTCTTTGAAGGAAGCACTTGATATCGTGATACCAGGGTTTGTCATCTATGACTGCTTCGATCATGAAGATGTAGGTGGGCCTTTCAAGGCACATTATGTCAATCTTAGGTACGTCGTTCCATTGACCTACACTAATCATGGAAGAGAGAGTGGCTAGTGCATCAGCCATGTGATTTTCTTCACGAGGAATATGATGAAACTCGATTCTGTTGAAAAATGGTAACAACCTTCTCGCGTAATCTTTGTAAGGAATCAGTCCTGATTGGTATGTGTTCCAATCTCCTTTGACCTGATTGATAACCAGGGTTTACCCATGATACAACCCTTGTATTCGGCCTCGTTGTTTGTACATTTTAATGTCAATCTGGCAGTGAAAGGAATGTGGGTACCCTGAGGTGTTACGATGATTGCCCGAATTCCGTTTCCATAAGTGTTAACAGCTCCGTCAAATATTAGTCCCCATTGGGATCTTAGTTCTGGCCCTTCACTGGGTAGCGGTTCATCGCAATCTTTCATTTTTAGGTACATGACATCTTCGTCTGAGAAGTCAAATCCGACTGATTCCAGATCGTAAATCGGTTGATGAGCCAAATGATCGGGAAAAATATTCCATCTAACGGCTTTCTGAGCATGGTACTCGATGTCATATTCTGATAACAACATCTGCTAACGTACTTGATCGGGTCCATTTCAGAGATTAACCAAGTAGTGTGACAAGTCATGTACTGGCGAAGACGTTTGGCTGCCCAAGCCAGAGCACAACAAGTTTTCTCGGGCATAGTGTACCGAGTTTCGCAATTGGTAAATTTCTTGCTTAAATAGTAGATGGCAGAATATTTTCTTTTGGTTTCGTCTTGTTGGCCAAGTACATAACCCATTGAGTCTTCCAAGACTGTTAGGTATATGAACAACGGTCTTCCTTCCACCGGAGGTGACAGAATAGGCGGATCAATAGATATTCTTTGATACTATCAAAAGCTTTTTGGAAATCTTCCGTCCATTCACAACTCTGATTCTTTCTGAGTAGTTTGAAGATTGTGCACATGTCACGGTCATAAGGGATATGAACCTTGAGATGTAATTCAGACGTCCCAAAAATCCTCTGACTTGTTTTTTAGTCTTTGGTGAAGGCATTTTTTGAATGGCCTTGACCTTGTCAGGATCAACCTCAATTCCTTTTTGGCTGACTATGAATCCTAAAATTTTTCCCGAGCGGACACCGAACATGCATTTGATGGGATTCAAGTGAAGTTTATATTTCCTCAGACGCTCGAATAACTTCGACAGGTGTGTCACATGCTCTTCTTCTGTTTCAGACTTGGCGATCATGTCATCGACATACACTTCGATTTCTTTGTGCATCATGTCGTGAAACAGAGTTGTCATGGCCCTTTGATAGGTTTCCCCTGCGTTCTTTAAACCGAATGACATTACCTTGTAATAAAAGGTGCCCCATGGGGTGATGAATGAAGTTTTCTACATATCTTCCGGCACCATTTTGATTTGATTATAGCCCGAGAATCCATCCATAAAAGAGAAGACTTTGAACTTTGTTGTACTGTCTACCAGCATGTCAATGTGTGGTAAGGGGAAGTCATCCTTTGGACTTGCTTTGTTCAGATCCCTGTAATCTACACACATTCTGACTTTTCTGTCCTTTTTCGGAACTGGTACTATGTTGGCTAACCATTGAGGATATTCTGAGGTGGCAAGGAAACCTATGTCGATCTATTTCTGCACTTCCTCTTTAATTTTGATAGCCATATCCGGGTGAGTCCGCCTCAGTCTCTGTTTCACCGAAAGACATTCTACTTTTAGTGGTAAATGATGTTCCATGATGCTGGTATCCAACCCTGTCATGTCCTGATAGGACCAAGCAAATACATCTGGAAACTCTTTGAGAAGTCTTATCAAGCTTTCATTGACAGTTGGACTGAGCAGTGCCCCAATCTTAACCTCCTTCTTTTCTTCTCCTAAACTCAAATTGACCGTTTCCAATGGCTCTTTGTGAGGCTCAATAGACCTTTCCTCTTGTCTGAGTAATCGGGAGATCTCTTCAGGAATTTCCTCGTCTTCTTCTTCTTCAGCCTCAAATACCGGGAATTCAAAGTTGGGAGAAGGCATTGGATCGTATGTTTCAATGGGGTTTAATACAAGCAATCTGCATGATGTGATGATTTATTTTTTAGAAGAGATAGAGAGAATGCAAGAGTGTGTGCAGTGTATTTTCTGAAAAATTCTTGTTTTTATTTTGGGTTGTTTTAGGATTACCATTTTCTGAAAAACGAAAAGTGAAAACAGCAATAACTGCGGGAATGACAGAATGACATTATTTATTTATTTATGATTTTGTCGATTCTTGAAATACAGCCCTATAAAATAACTTTGTCGCTTTGGGCGAAGCGAAGAGGGACCTTGACAGAAAAGTGAGCCCTATAAAAACATCTGTTTCACCTGGGCAGGGTGAAAGGTTTAAAACAAAGATGGCAATTACTTAGACTTATGGACGACTTTCGGGACATCGACAGCAACCCATTGGCGACGATCCATTCGGTGAATAACGATGATTTCTAGCGGAGTAGGATCATTGGAGTCTTCCTCCCAGGCAGAGTTGTCATAAACGAACTCTTCTGTTGTATCCTCCATAGTGTTTTCACTCTCGAGAGGATCTCCCCATCCAGTTGGCTGGATGTCCTCGTATCTGATGCAAGAGCTTTCAGGAGCAGTGTATTTGACTAGAAAGTCGAACTTGCCACTCAGTTGTCCTAAAGTGTCCCATACTTCTGTGGGGATTGAGGAGTCATCTTCCTCGATGACGTTGACCTCAGGAAAAGCAGAGTGGACGAACTCTTGTCCTGCAATCTTAGCAGATTCATCATTGTGGTGCTGGATATCTTCAGAATGTCCTGAGTAATGATTCCATGACCCGGTGGGGACATGGGTATTCTTTTCAATATTACTCAGCTGATAGGCATCGTTGGGCTGACTCTTTTGCCCCAAGTTTTCTGTGTATGGCCTCCAGATAGGCAAGTCATCTATGGGATCATAATATTCTTGATCAAAGTTGTCCTTCATTAGATCATCTTCTAATGAGTTAGGTGGAGTACGACATCCCTCAGGGTCACAATCTCCATAGATCATTCGGACGTCTGATCTCAATATATATCTCGGATTCTGCTTTAAAAATAGAATGGCATGTGCGTTTCTTCCTGAGATATATAACCGTTATGGTTAAGGTTAGATTCCATTCTTCTTCTATATCGGAAGAAGCGCTCTCATTGATGGTGTGTACTTCTTGAGACACTGGGTGGAGGAAGCCTCCACTGTGGAAGAAGTTCTGAATGGGATGAAAACTTTCATCTTTCTTGGCAGTCTGGGTATAGGTCGAAGAGAAACCAAGACCTTTCTTTGTCTTGTTATCCGTAGGAATCATAATCTGTCCCCATCCTTTCGCGTTATTATTCTTGATCACTTCGAGAGCGTCCTTGTATGAGGAAATAAATGTCCCTTTTCTGATTGATTCTCATTGCTCACCAAGAGTGCTTGGAACTGGGTTCCAACAACCTCCTCCGGTTCTAAATAGTAAAATGATGATAAGTTGCTTACAATTAAGGCTTGCTCTCCGCAGACTGTGACTAACTTGTCATTCTTGATGAACTTCAGGTTTTGGTGAAGTGTCGAAGTGACTGCCCCAGCTTCGTGTATCCAAGGTCTTCCTAATGAATATCTGTATGCTGCCAGGATGTCCATGACCTGGAAAGTGACTTGGAAAGTGTGCGGACCGATGGTTATGGGAAGATCGACTTCGCCGATAACTATTTTTCTGGATCTGTCAAAGGCTTTGACGATGATCTCACTGCCTCTCATCGGGGCCCCTTGAAATGATATTCGTATCAGGGTTGACTTTGGCATAACATTCAAAGATGATCTTGTGTCTACCAGTACGCTGGCTAAAGCATCGTCCTGGCAATTGACTGTAATTTTAAGCGTCATATTGTGATTTTTGCCTTCTTCCGGCAGTTTTTCATCACTGAATCCTAAGTTGTTGCAGGAAGTGATGTTGGAAATGATACTGTCAAATTGTCCTACCGTTACGTCTTGTTCTAGAAAGGCTTGCTCTAAGGCCTTCAGTAGAGCTTCCCTATAAGCTTCGGAACTAAGCATGAGAGATAGCACAGAGATTCTAGATGGAGTTTGCAACAGTTGGTCCACAATGTTGTACTCGCTTTTCTGGACGAGTTTTAGCATCTCATCGTTGTTCTTTACCAGTTTTGGATTATTGGATTGACCGACTGGTTGATTAGGAACTCCTGTTTGAGGCTCCTTTTCTTTGGCAGGTTCTCCAACTCCTCTATTGAAGTTTCGACCGCTCCGTGTGACTCGACTGATGTCGACAATGTTCACCACTGAGGGTAATGGAGTTTCGTTTCCATTTTTGATAGTTGTTGCACCGTACTTGTAAGGGATAGCCCTTTCCGATTTGTACGGTATTGGTCATGCCAGGTAGATAACTACAAGAGCTTTTTTATTTCTCTGACCGTTATAGGCAACCTCAATCAGTTCCTAGTTGGGAACTTTTCTACTATCAAGGGGGATTCTTGATTCACTGAGTAAAGGGATTATGGCGCGAACGGTTTTGGTTTTCCCATGATCGGAGATTATGACAATGCCTTTACTTTGATCAGGGAGATAATTTTGTATTACGTTGATCGACCCAGAACTTGAACAAGGTCAAACCTTTTTCCGGTCCAACTGATTTTGAAGAGCCGCTCACACGAAATAGCATCCTTGGTTGTTCTCTGAGCAAACTCTACAACACTCATAATTGTGGGGTGGCACCCGACCACACCCACTTTATATGCAGTGCATCTTTACTAGATCTTTTTGCATTGAGCGGACATCTGGACTTTGATGCCTGCCAGGGTTCCCATCAGTCATACTAATCTGTTGTGTATCTTCATCAAGGTAGATCGGAAGCCACCAGTGGTCCAACAAGTGTTGAAGTATTCTTTGGACAAGTTCACATCCTTGGTCGTCTTCACGGTATTCTTCACAGTCTTGATAATCATGTGAAGCCAGAAAGCCGAGCCTGACTTGCTTAGCATGTAATTCTACCAGACTAGTATTCATCAAGCGTATGTCAAAGATCTGAACCATATTGACTTGATGGTTATTTTCTTCACGGTAATCTTGGATCCATCCGAGATCCATCTGACGTTGGAGGGCCTCTTGTACAAAAGAGTATCCCTGATTGCTTGTTGACTAGATCAGACAAGCATCGTAGTCGTGTCGTGGCAGATTATGGTATTGACTCTGCCTTGAGTGCATCGCCACTAAGTTTACGTTCATCGCAAGAATGTTGCGGTTTTGAACAATGTTGGGATGTGCATGAGCCATGTTGACCTCACGGATTCTGTGATCCTGAATCCAACCTAGATTCATTTGTTCTTGTAGAGATAATTGCACTACGGAACACCCCTGGTTATTCTTTGAGCAGATATCACACTGGTGATAATTGTGAGGTGGCACATGACCGTACCTGCTCTGTCTGCAATGCATCCTGACCATATTGGTTCCTAATAGGAGTACATCGTGAATTTGATAACTGCGGCTAGATTTTTCCTCTATTACTGCAATCTTCAAATTTTGCGGCAACGGGCTCGTCTGAACATTTGGATTAGTATCTTTGAAGCTGAGACAGTTCTCAATGTTGTGCTCCGATCCTCCTTGATGGTAAGGGCAAGTTTGATCCGTTTTGAACCAAAAAGGCAGATTTTTCGGTATTGTAAGAGGAGACCTAGTTTGGACGTGCCCCTTGGCCAGTAGAAGTGGAAATAACTCTGTGTACAACATCGGTATAGGGTCAAATCCTGATGGTCATGTCGTACGATTGTTACTGTTGTACTGAGGACGAGCCTGTTGCGTCCTTTACTGATACTGTTGCTGACTTGGTTGGCTTTGAGCAACCGGAGGTTGATACATCGGAGTCGGCGTTGGGTTGATAGCGGGAGTTATCGCCGCTACTGGTTGATACCTTCACCTTTGTTTTCCTAGAGAGATATTACTAATATCTTGCTCTTTTTTCGTTTGGAAAGCACTACCGTATCTTTTGGTACTGCTAGATGGCTCTGCATCTTTGACCAATCGTCCTACTCGGACTGCTT
Source organism: Lathyrus tuberosus (assembly GCA_022829125.1). Classification (NCBI taxonomy): domain Eukaryota; kingdom Viridiplantae; phylum Streptophyta; class Magnoliopsida; order Fabales; family Fabaceae; genus Lathyrus; species Lathyrus tuberosus. The sequence continues at coordinate 1,415,042 of JALAZF010000841.1, forward strand.
CTTCAAGGCGTACTCCCATGTTCACCATTTCAGTGAAGTCACTGGGTGCATTTGAAACCATTCGGTCGTAATAGAATGAGCTTAAGGTTTTCAAAAAGATCTTTGTCATCTCTTTTTCCTCAAGAGGGGGACAGATCTGAGCAACAATTTCACCCCATCTCTGAGCATATTCCTTAAAATTTTCTTTGTCCTTTTGCGACATTGCTCTGAGCTGATCTCTGTCTGGTGCCATGTCCAAATTATATTTATACTGTTGAACGAAGGCAGCGCCGAGATCTCTGAAAGTACTGATCTTAGTGCGGTTTAAACTCATGTACCATTTGAGTGCGGCACCGGTTAAACTGTCTTGGAAGTAAAGGATCAGTAGCTGTTGATTCTCTGTTTGAGTTGACATTTTTTGAGCGTACATCACCAAATCATTTTGAGGGCAAAAGTTTCCTTTGTATTTTTCAAAGTCAGGAACCTTGAATATGTGCGGTATCTTTACATTAGGGACCAAACAGAGGTCTGCGGCGTCCTTTCCGAATAAGTCTTGACCGCGAATGGTATGCAGTTCCTTCTGCATTTCAAAGAATTATTCTTGGAACTCATTCATTCTTTCGTACATGTCTTTGTTTCTACCAGAAATTGCTTATGGAATCTGTTCTTCCGAGATAGTGTGTACCACTGATTGTGGTATAGACATTATAGCGGTGACTCTTGGTGCTTCTATGCCCTGAAGTTTGTAACCTTCAGGAGTTGCTGTTGTAAACCTTGCATCTTCACTTTCCCGAAGTTTGTAACCTTCAGGTCCAGTGGTTCCTGCTGCAGTTTCTTGGTCTTCAGTGACCGGCGGGATGTATCCTTCAGGTATAAAGTTGAGAGGCATGCCCCAGGGACGACCCTTTGGCATGTTGTACCGAGGATGATTCTCATGTCTCTCCATTATGGGCGTAGATGCGATCTCTGAGATTACAGTCTTTTGATGCTGCTGCTCCTGAGCCGTTGCCAGGGATTGCATGTCACTGTGAAGTTTTTCCAAACTTTCCTTTAGAGCGTCGATTTCTTCTCTCAGCTCTCTGTTCTCTTCCTCGAGATCATCCATTTTCTTTTGTCGATTGGCCCGAGTATTGTATGAGTGAGACATTTTGACTCTAGAATTGTGACACGTACGTGAGACTCAAAGATGAGAAAAATGCGTTATGTGAGAATGATGAATGATATTTAATGACATATATATATTTTTGTTTTATTAAAAAATAAACTTCAATAAATAGATTGCAAATATCATACAGTGGGGGAGACCCCTTTTATTGAATTCGAAAGATTGCATTATGTTACAATAAAAAGTACAGTTTTTTACAAAGTGCTGTAAAAGGAAATGTCTAAGCTCATGGATCCTGAGTCCTCTCTAAAGAGAGCTCAGATGCCGGTTCCAGTGTTTTCCTTTTCTTTGACCGGAGATCTTTAGCCATTGTCGGGTTATCAGACCTTTGCCAAGTGAAAGGGGCGAGCAAATTCTTCGATCTTCCTGACTTTCTACAACACGATGCTATAATATCTTAATCAGAGTATCCTTCTCCTTTAATAGTTCCTGAATCTTAGTACACTCCACATTGAGGATTCGGTACTTATTTTTCCAAGAGCTCTTCTCACGTTGAACTTTGTTGAGAGCGACCTAGAGTTTTTCCGCATCAGACATGAAATAAAGGACAGATTCCTTTAACGAAAAAAATTCTTGGCGAGGGTAAGGCATCCTCAACTTGAGGGCTCTAGTTTGCAGCCAGTGGAGATAGGGCTCCATGGAGGTACAATTTGGTCTTCCAAGAGACTTTCTTTCTTTCTTGTGAATATGTTGCCAGGCATGCACTATTTCCTTCTTTAGTGCCCTATCATTTTTTCCTTCCTTGAAGAAAAGACCTTCCAGAAGAACATTATGCGGGATATTCTTCATTGGGCATCCAAATTGACGGTGAGCTAGAATTGGATGATAGTTGATTCCTCATTTAGTTCCAATGAGGGGTATGTTAGGGAAATTTCCACATCTATCAATGATCTCTATCCCCTCATAAATCCTATTGTACTAGTCTATGTTAGAATTGGTGAGAGGCATGATTCTCTGTGACCAACGTGTCATACCCTAAATTTTGACCACCAAGATTTCCCAAGATTAGGCAAATCATCATCACAATATGGGTGAACCATCATGCCTCATCAATCTCCTCAGAGATGTTTAAGCATCCACCACAAACAAGAATAAGCGTTTTGAGCCCTCTCAGGGCACTTAGACAAAGGATCAATCAAGAAATGACATAATCTTCAACTTGTCTAACCTCTCAAAACATCCATAAAGGATCAAGAGGACTCCCACATCAAGAATCAGACACAAAGTTGAAGCATTCCAAGTGGATCAAGCCTCAAGATCGCCAGTGTCACCAAATTAGGGTTTTGGTCGATTGAGGCCTCCAGATGGAAATTTTCCTCTGGGCATGAGCCAATGCTTCAAAGCATAACCCAAGATACTCCAAGGGACCTCAGAGACCCAATCATCAAGTCAATTTAATCTCAGGGGATGCATTTATCAAAAAATCAGGAATTAGGGTTTCTTGATCTAATTCACCCCTAAGTTGACTTTTGAGACAAAACATGAGCCAGGACCTCAAGACATGATTTGAGGGTCTCCCATACACTACATTGATCCATTTACAACAATGGATTGATCCAAGAAGCCTAATCCACAAGTTTCAATTTCATTAGGACCACAATTAGGGTTTCGAGGGAAAAGTCAACTGTACCTTTGACTTTTGACCAAGACATGCTCCCAAACCTTGGGACATGATTCAATACACCCTATAACACCTATGGAATGTATCCATTAGGTTTGATTTAGGTCAAGGACTTGATTTCACAAAGGATCGCACAGTTTGAATTTCATCCGATAAAAAGTCAACTGTGCACAAAATCAAGTTTGACTTTTTGGAATTTTTCACAATTATGGTTCCTTAACCCTAAAACAATGTTAATATGTGATTTGAATCATAATTCATCAAGAAAAATCAAAGAAAGTGAGTTAACTTGTAAAAGGGGTAACCATAAAAAACTTAGAAATTTTCTAAGTTATGGAACAAAATGGCTAGGGTACCAACTTCCAAGGATCATAACTTGAGATCCAAGCAACCATTTTGGATGGTCCAAAGATGGATTTCTAGCTCTCATTACACACTTCAAAAGTGTCAACTACATCTCATTCCAATTCTTCATGGATTTTAATTTATGGAGTGATCAAAATGGCTGAAAACATGAAATTGGCATTTTTCCAACACTTAGTGAAATTTTCACTAAGTCAAAATCTGCCTTACTTTTTCCATAATGTAGGGACATTTTTCACCTTGATCCAAGTCAAACCAGGCCTAGGGGTAAACATCAAAGTTAAAGTATGCCATAAGAGCTTTCCAACAAGTACCAGATCATCTCCAAATTCCATTTGAGCAAGGAGATACAACCCTTGAAACATGGCATCATGAACTGATTTTACAAGGCAAAATTTCACACTTTTGCTTGATTTTCTAAAATCAGATAACTCCAAGCCTTGTCCTCAATTTGGACACATCTGAGGATCAAATCCAAGGGGGATGATCTGATCTCCAGGCCTCATAAGTCTAAGATTCTACAAGTAGCCATGCCAAACCTAAAAGGCTACAAAGATGCCAAATATCCAATTTTGTTTCCAAGCATTCAATGCATACACCAAGGTGGCATGAACTGAGCCTATTCCAACTGAATTCAGTCAAGACTTATCTCTGAACCAAAGCTATAAAGCCTATGCCCTAATCTCAAGTCAATGGCTAGAGGAGACTTGAGATTCCTTTTGCATAACATTGGCCAAAGGCCTGCTGTAGTTGCCATTCACTATTGCTTGCAAAACAAACTTGACACACTATAAATAGGGCTCAATTGTGAACAGTTTGAGTACACCAAAGCACACAAACTGATGCTTTCCTCGAAATCCCTCTCTTTAGTCCAAAATGCCTTCTTTTGCAAGGTATCTCTGAGTTTTTGAGTTAGAGAGCAATTCCATCATAGCTCATGATCCAAACACATCTAATATGTTGTGTCTAAGCTGTCCAAACTCTCATATGTGACCTGTAACACCAAAATCACAAAGTCGCATCTCAAAACCTCAAAATTAGACTTTTTTGCATTTTTCAAGCCATGCCTTGATTCAGTCACTTTCAAAACCAGATAAAACCTCAAACACACTTCAAATATCATCCTTGAACTATCCCAAATGGTTCCCCACATCTGGAACACCATTTGAGAGAGTTGCCATATTGGTCACTTTTGCCCCTTTTGCAAGAAAGAGCTCAAACTTGTTCCTGAGGATTCAGCTGGTGGTGATCATTCTAAAAGCTTCTAAGGGATCAATTGAGAGTGTCCAAAGCATCAAATTACTTCTGGAACAAGAAACTTGGCAGATAGCACAAAAAGCTCCTAAAGAGGTAAGCATCACAACTTGAACTCCTTGAAATATGCATTGCTTTGAAGTCCACTGATCATAAACATCTCATACATGTTGTATATGTTGTGTTTGAACCAATTCATAATGTAATTCATGCATGTACCATGAGGTAGCACAGAAAATGCAAATGGAGGCCTATTTCAAAACCACTATCAGGTTTTAAAATGGGGACGTCATCTGAAAAAACCAAGGGCACCATTGGATTCCTTGTGAAATTCTAGGCAGGATAGACCTAAATTTTGTCCTAATCCATGGAGAAATGAGAAAGTTACAACCTTTACGTTTTTGGACCAAAACCTTGCCTTGCCTTGCCTTGGCCAAACCTAAAACAAGGCACCCCTTAAGTATTCATGGGGTGGTTTTGATACATGGATGTATCACCACCCTAGTGGTAGAAGGCGCTCTCTGCAACTTAGTGGTCTGGGGTTCGAATCCCCCTCGCCCAGACCCTCTTTTTACCATTTTTTCCACTTTTTTAATATTTGTCATATTATTTTAAATGATTTGGAAAATTAATTTCTCTCTCAATTTTAATAATTTTTTATTGGTTATTTTTCTGAAAAATCACAAAAATATTAAAATATTTTATTCTACAAAATAATCAGATTTATATTATTATTTTAATATAGTTGGTATTTTTGTAAATAAATTCATTTTTATTATTTTTTAAACATTTTAAAAGTGAATTTTCATCTTGAAAAATCAAAACCAAATGAGTTTTAATTCATCTTATGATTAAAACATCATTTTTCAAACCTCAAGCAAAAATCACAAGTTGTTTATTCAAACTTATTTGGTGTCTCATCATTTTAATAAATTTTATTTGAATAAATACTTTTAAAAAATGATGAAATTAGGGTTTCTTCGATTTTCACCCTAACAAATCTTTTTCAAACACTCATGGGCCTCTATCAGAGTTTAAGACCCAACCCCTTTTCAACTAAAACAATTTTGGGCCTCAGACATTGTATAAGTCCCAACACATTTTCAAAAAACCTCGGCGCGATCGCCAGTTCAAAAATCAAATAACCTGGGCCTCCTCTCGTGTTGTAAGTCACATCTTTATTTTTCAAAACAATCCTTGGGCCTCTAATAAAGTTGTAAGACCTAACCCTTTTGTAAGTAAACCTCTGTGGGCCTCAGTCATTGTATAAGTCCCTCTGTAATTTTCAAAACGACGGTGCGATCACTATTAAACCTTGGGCCTCTCCTCGAGTATAAGCCCCAATAATCTTTTCAAAACAACTTCCCTTTTGATTTAGATTCAATATATATGTTGTTATCAAAAGTTTCTTTAATTTCTTTGAACAACTAACAATACAGCATGGAAGCTTGCTCGCCTATAAGTTTTAAACAACTTTCATTTACTCGCTTTCATATATATATATATATATATATATAAATATATAACTGTATTGTGAGAAGCTGCGCACTGTAAGTCTTCTTTCATATCCTTTTAAATACTTGTCATATATCAACTGTATATATACTATTATAGTTATTTAGAGTTTTCCCCGGTAACTAGGTCTAGAACTAGGTAAAGCCAGTTGGTCATTCTTAAATACAGTAAAAACTAGATCCCCATAGGACTTCCAGATACAGTCTTGCCTTCTCTTGGGCTTAAACAATATGGAACAAAAAGAAAGGCAGTATTCTTCGTGAACCTTTTCTCAGGCTGTCACCCCTAGAAATTGTCAAAGAAATTCAACTTCCCAGAGTTGATGTATTCTCGGTGAATAGCATCTCTTGAGTTTCTTCAAACCTCAGAACTTTCACTAAATGGTCTATTCTCGGTGAATAGCATTTCTTGAACTTTTCTTGGTTTGAGACCCACGGGCTTCCTAAAAGCATCCCCGCCTCCTCTTGGGCTTTGTACAAGGACCCTCCGGCTTCTTAGAAGTTCTCATGCCTTCTCTTGGGCTTAATACAAGGACCCTTAAGATATCTTAAAGGTATAAGACAGAACTTAGTCATCCTTTGCTAGAGCAGTCTTTCCAGTGTCAAACCTCTGACCAATTTAGGGTTGATTCTCATCCCTTAATACACCCGCCTCCTCTTGGGCATCATACAAAAGATAAAACTCTTACACACCAGTAGACTTGGACAGTCTAATCCCCTTGAGTCTCAAAGACATTTTCAAGTTCCCTATAAACATAGGAAGAAACCCCGATCATTATGGATCGATCTCCAGTAGAGTTAAACCTATGGGTTCTAAAACCCAGTCTCTCTCCTGAAAATCCCCAGCCAGGGTCAAAAGGCTGTTAATAACACTATCTCAAATCAGAACCTCAAGGTATCTGATACCCCAACTCTTCTGTGACCATCAACAAGAGTTGATTCCCCACTTGGACCTGCCTCAGGATCTCAATAATCCTCCGCAGAAGCTAGCCTCCTCTTAGGCCTTGTATAATGATCCTTTCCTCAGCCTTTCAACCTCCTCTTGGGCTTTGTACAACGATTCTCCCCAGTAGAGCTAACCTTTTCAGACTCTCTTGTTGAGTCAATCACCTCTCAGACTCTCTTGTTGAGTCAATCACCTTTCAGACTCTCTTGTTGAGCCCATCACCTTTTCAGACTCTCTTGTTGAGTCAACCCTTTTAGCCTCAATCTCGGGCTTTGTACGAGACAGATAAAAACACTCTCTTGTTGAGTTGATCCTTTTAGCCTCAATCTTGGGCTTTGTACAAGATAGATAAAAATACTCTCTTGTCGAGTCAATCTTTGTCCAGCCTCGTCTTAGGCTTGGTATAAGGATTTCCCCTAGCGGAAGTTAGCCTCCTCTTAGGCTTGGTATAATGAATTCTCCAACTTGTTCAACCACAATCTCGGGCTTTGTATGGGACAGATAAAAGCACTCTCTTTTTTAGTCCAACCCTTTTAGCCTCAATCTTGGGCTTTGTACAAGACATAAATCTTCATCTCTTAAGCTTGGGACAATTATTTTCCCCTACAGAGCCATTTCCTCCCAGCCTTCTTTTAGGCTTTGAGGAATGATTTCCCAAGCAGAGTCAAACTCATTTCAGCCTCAATCTTGGACTTTGTACAAGACACATAAAAATATCTTCACCATAGTCAGTTAAATCTCCCCTTTTAGCCTCAATCTTGGGCTTTGTACAAGACACATACAAACCTCCCCGACGGAGTCAAAACCTTTCGCAGCCTCCTCTTAGGCTTTGTATATTGATATCCCCAAATAGTCAGTCTCTTTTTTGCCTCAATCTTGGGCTTTGTACAAGACAGATATAAACACTCGCTTGTTGTGTCGGTCTTGCCCAGCCTACTCTTAGGCTTTGGGTAAGAATTTCCCCAGTGGAGTCCATCAAGCTTTTAGCTTCAACCTTGGGCTTTGATCAAGGCACACAAAAATCAACAATACCTCTTTAGAGATGACAAGTTCTCTCTCAGTCAAACCTTTTAGCTTCAATCTTGGGCTTTGAACAAGACATAAATAAACCTTTTAGCTTCAATCTTGGGCTTCGAACAAGACACCAAAACATTATCTTTTTCCTCCCTTAGAATAGGAGGAACTACGATTGCTCTGATTTCCCTGTTTCGTTTAAACGGGAATACGTTGGCATAAGATTGCGAAATCTTAGCGAGCATACTAATCCAAAACTCAAGGTCCAGTACCTTCATATCAATCAAAACTTAGGTCCAGTACCTTACCAAAAACCTTGGGCAAGCCCGAAATCAAACAAAAACTCACTCATATTTCCCAAGAAACTTTCCCAACCCATTACCGGATAAACACCATCAAGTATAAAGCAAAACCTAAAGCTAATATCCAGTGGATAACCACATATATGATGGGTAATTGACAACTCCCCATTGTATAACCTGACCCCGGACCCCCAATCTCTTTAAGCATTTGTTCAGTTAAACATTCGCGTGCAAGGTTAGTTTTAGATAGCTTCCCTTTCCCTTCCAGATTCATGGGATAAATAAGAAATCAGAAAGTAGCACCGCTCCTACCATTGCGGTGAGGAAAACCCAGCGATAAGGTGGTCGCATCACCGACAAAAATCGTTCGCTACACAACGTAGAGTACTCTTGTGATCCCAAAAAGTGGCAGACTTGGGTAGATGGGAAATAAACCATTTGTAAAGTAAGGGTACACAGCATGTGATCATTCCTCCACTGTGCAAATTCCTTAAGTGTACAGAATGATAAGCATCTGCAAGAAGGTTGGTACGGTGTTCCCAATCAGAAATATCTTAACAGCATTGGTATCGACAAAGTTGTCGGTGTTGGGAAAAAGGAATAACCCATATGTGAGCAGGACAAAGATATCTTCAAAAGTATCTGTGTTTCTTATACTGGAAAAGCATAGGGCTTTCTTTATCAGGAATTTAGCTGGTAAACCCGGGATTCCTCCTTTAGGGGTCATGTGAGTCCTAACTTCTGACTCGTTCAAAGAGATTGCTCTTGCAATGATTTGTTCCTTTGGAATTTCTTCCAGTCCAGAAAATGGAGCTCGATCAGTGATAGGTAAATCAATCAGGTGAGAGTACGCCTCTAGTGTTGGTGCCAGTTGGTAATCCAGAAATGTGAAGCAATGATAAACTAGATCGTAGAACTGAATCAGCGTAGACAGGATTCCTTCAACTACGTGGACCCTTAATAGAGATAACAGTCCTCCATGCTTAGCTCTGAAAACCGCGGGGTTGGTAATCATCCTTGCCAACCTCCTTAAGTCCTCTAGGTTTGGAACCTTGAAGGTATACTTGTGTGTCTTTCTTCTACCGAAATCCATAACGCAATCTCTCTCTGATATTTGAAATTATAGTTTAGTTTATTTTGAAAAAAAAGATTTTTTTTTTGTTGAAAAGAGTTTTTTTTTAAATGAATGCATGAATGCAGCACACAAAAACATTGAAAAAACATGGGTTCAAGGGTTCAACGTCACAAGCATGGAGTCATGGCTCTACCCATCCCAATGGTTGTACTATTTTGGTCAATTTTTGTACCTGTAGAACGGGTTTTGAGTTTCCCAAAATCATTGACCCCTCTATGGATATCGACAGCAAGCTGATTCATTCGACCGAGCTGTAGTATCCTAGGGTGAATCTCAAACAAAAACTCACTCATATTTCCCAAGAAACTTTCCCAACTCATTACCGAATAAACACCATCAAGTATAAAGCAAAACCTAAAGCTAATATCCAGTGGATAACCACATATAGGATGGGTAATTGACAACTCCCCATTGTATAACCTGACCCCGGACCCCCAATCTCTTTAAGCGTTTGTTCAGTTAAACATTCGCGTGCAAGGTTAGTTTTAGATAGCCTCCCTTTCCCTTTCAGCTTCATGGGATAAATAAGAAATCAGAAAGTAGCACCCCCTCCTACCATTGCTGCGAGGAAAACCCAGCGATAAGGTGGCCGCGTCACCGAAAAAAATCGCTCGCTACAGGAAAATGGCGACTCTGCTGGGGACTCATTTTGTTTGTATAGGATTATAGACTAGAATTCTTAAGAGGTCTAGGATGTTAGTTTTAGGAATAAATATATATATCGCTTTTCCTACTTGATATCTGTGTTTATTTTTCTTGTAATGGGACTGCGGGTGATGCCGCATCTGGAAAGTTTGAGTGACACCTAAGATAAGTGATGGCATTAGACGGGTAATCATACAGGGAGTGACTCCCAAATAAGAGACCCTGATAGACCATTGAATTAGTGGAGATACCCTTTGCGGATTCAATGCCTATACGACTTCGGTTGTTAAAAGCAGATTGTTTGATTGTGGCGTCCGTGAAACTGAGGATTTAGTAAGCTGAGACCTTGTTACTATTTTATAGTGCGGAAGCTATCGGAAATAGTTGTCACGGGATACTACCCTCATTTAAGATTACTCTAAGATACTGCAGCTCGCTCGGGTGAACGAGCCTATTGTTGTTATCCCAAGGGGGTCAATGATTTTGAGGACAGGTACAAAAAATCACCAGTACAACCTTTGGGGATGGGTAGAGCCATGACTTCATGACACCGAACCTTTGACCCCATGTTTTTTCTATGTTTTTGTGTGCTGCATTCATGTATTCATTTCATTAAAAAACTTTAAACAAAGAAATTTTTTCTCTTCTAGTATCTCTTTTTCAAATTAAACTAAGACAATGATTGCAAATATCAGAGAGAAAGATTGCGTTATGGATTTCGGTAGAAGGAAGACTCACAAGTACACCTTCAAGGTTCCAAAATTAGAGGATTTGAGAGGGTTGGCAAGGATGAACAACAACCCCGATGCTTTCAGAGCTAAGTACGGAGGACTGCTGTCTCTGTTAAGGGTCAAAGTAATTGAGGGAATCCTAGCTACGCTAATTCAGTTCTACGATCCGGTCTATCACTGTTTCACATTCCCAGATTATCAGCTAGCACCAACATTGGAGGAGTACTCTCACCTGACTGATTTACCCATCACTGACCAAGCTCCCTTTTCTGGACTAGAAGAAAATCCAAAAGATCAAACCATTGCAAGTGCAATCTATTTGGACGAGTCAGAAGTCAGGACTCACATGACCACTAAGGGTGGAATCCAAGGTTTACAAACCATGTTTTTGGTAAAGAAAGCTCTTTACTTTGCTAGAATAGGGAACGTGACTGCTTTTGAGAGCGTTTTTGTTTTGCTCACCTACGGGTTATTTTTGTTTCCCAACATTGATGACTTCGTTGATATCAATGCCATTAAGATTTTTCTAATTGGAAACCCTGTGCCGACCTTGCTCGTAGACGCTTATCATTCTGTACACTTATGGAATTTATACAGCGGAGGAATGATCACATGCTGTGTACCCCTGTTATACAAATGGTTCACTTCCCATTTGCCTAAGTCTGCTGCTTTTTGGGATCATAAGAGTACTCTGCGTTGGTCACAGAGAATCATGTCTCTTAGAAACTCTGACATAGATTGGTACAATCGAATCTATGACGGGATCAGAATCATTGACCGTTGTGGACACTTCCCTAATGTACCCCTCATAGGAACTAAAGGAGGAATAAACTCTCATCCAGTTTTAGTTCGTCGTCAATTTGGATACCCGATGAGACATATCCCACGTAATGTCCATCTGGAAGGTCTTTTCTTCAAGGAAGGGGAAAATGACAGGGCACTAAAGACATAAATAGTGCATGCCTGGAAACATGTTCACAGGAGAGGAAGAGAGTCTCTAGGGAAACCAGACCGTGTCTCAGTGGAACCTTATCTCCACTGGGTACAAACTAGAGCTCTCAAGCTGAGGATGCCATACCCTCGTCAAGAAGTTATTCCGTTAAAGGAATCTGTCCTTTATTCTATGTCTGATACGGAAAAGCTTCAGGTTACTCTCAACAAAGTTCAACAAGAGAAGAAGTCTTGGAAAAACAAGTATCGTATTCTCAATGTGGAGTGTAACAAAAAATAGCAACTGTTAAAAGAAAAAGATGCTCTGATCGAGATTTTAGAGCAACATGCTGTAGAGAATCAAGAAGACCAAAGGAATTTACTCGCTCCTTTCACTTGGCAAAGGAATGATAACCCGACAACGGCTCAAGAGCCCCGGTTAAAGAAAAGGAAAGTACCTGAACCAGCACCTAAGCCCTCCTCGGAGAAGACTCAGGATCTATAAGTTTAGACATTTCATTTTACAGCACTTTGTAAATTACGGTATTTCCATTTCCGCAATCTTTGAATTCAATAAAACGGGGTTTCCCCATTTTATGATATTTACAATCCAATTGTTGAAGTTTCTTTTGATTAACAAAAAAAGTTAATTAATATAATTATTGCGTATCATTCATCATTCTCACATAACGCATTCTTCTTCTCTATGAATCTCACATTTGTGTCTCGATTCTAGAGTCAAACTGTCTCATTCGTACAATACTCGGGCCAATCAACAAAAGAAGATGGATAATCTCGAGGAAGAGAACAGAGAGTTGAGAGAAGAAATCGACGCTCTGAAAGAAGATCTGAGGAAACTTCACAATGACATGCAAGCTCTGGCAGCAACTCAGATACAAAAGACTGTGATCTCAGAGATCACATCTACGCCCATAGTGGAAAAGTATGATCCTCGGTACAACATTCCTAAAGATCGTCCCTAGGGCATGTCACCTAACTATATCCCGGAAGGATATATTCCGCCGATCATGGAAGATCCGAAAACTGCAGCAGGAACCGCTGGGCCTGAAGGTTACAAACTTCGGGAAAGCGAAGATGCAAGGAGCATGACAACAACTCCTTAAGGTTACAAACTTCGGGAAAGGGAAGCACCAAGAGTCACTGCCGTAATGACTATACCACCACCCGTGGTGCACACTGTCCCGGAAGGACAGATTCCACAGATACCTTCTGGTGGAAACGAAAGTATGAATGACAGAATGAAGGAATTCCAGGAGTAATTCCTAAAGATGCAGAAGGAACTGCATGCCATTCGCGGTCAGGATCTATTCGGAAAGGACGCTGCAGACCTTTGTTTGGTCCCCAATGTGAAAGTTCCGCACAAATTCAAGGTGCCCGAATTTGAAAAATACAAGGGTAACTCTTGCCCACAAAGTCATTTGGTGATGTACGGTCGGAGGATGTCAATTCAGACAGAGAATCAACAGCTACTGATCCACTATTTCCAAGATAGTTTAACCAGTGCTACACTCAAATGGTACATGGGATTAAACCGCACTAAGATCGTCACTTTCAGAGATCTTGGCACTGCCTTTGTTCAACAATATAAGTATAATCTGGACATGGCACCGAACAAAGATTAACTCAGAGCCATGTCGCAGAAGGATAAGGAAACCTTTAAGGAATATGCTCAGAGATGGCGTGAAATTAGATTTGTCCACCTCTTGAGGAAAAAGAGATGACAAAGATCTTCTTGAAAACCTTGAGCTGATTTTACTACGATAGAATTGTCGCCAGTGCGCCCAGTGACTTCACCGAGATGGTAGGCATGGGAGTTCATCTTGAAGAAGCAGTCCGAGAAGGACGTTTAGTTAAAGATGTTGGACCATTAAGTAGCACCAAAATATACGGTAGTGCTCTCCCTAAGAAAAAAGAGCAAGATATTGGAAATATCTCTTTCGGAAAGCAACAACGACGTTACCAACCAGTAGAAGCTGTAACTCCTGCTATTAACCCTGCGCCTGTTCCTACGTATCAACCTCAGGTTGCTCAGAGCCAACCAAACCAACAACAATATCAGCAAAGGACACAATAGTCTCTTCAGCAAGCTCGTCCTCATTACAACAACAACAGTACAACGCGACCACCAGGGTTCAACCCTATACCAATGTTGTATGCAAAACTGTTTCCATTACAACTGGTCAAGGGGCACATCCAAACCAGGTCTCCTCTTACAATACCGAAAAATCCACCTTTTTGGTTCAAAGCGGATCAGAGTTGCCCTTACCATCAAGGAGGACCAGGACATAACATAGAAAACTGTCTCAACTTCAAATCCGATGTACAGAAGCTTGTCAGGAGGGGGGTCTAATCCTTCAAGGATACAAATCTAAATGTTCAGACAAACCCGTTGCCTCAGCACGAGAAAGCTGCAGTCAATTTGATAGAGGAAGAGTTTAACCATAGCTATCAAATTCACAATGTACTCTTATTGGGAACCAATCTGGTTAAGATGCATTGCAAACAGAGTGGATACGGTCATGTACCATCTCACAAATACCATCAATGTGATATCTTCTCTAAAGATAATCATGGATGTTCTGTGGTGCAATCAGCTCTACAGGAACAGATGGATCTCGGATGGATCCAAGATCACCGAATCCGTGAGGTCAACATGACTTATACAAATTCCAACATCATTCAAAACCACGACATCCGTGCAATGAATGTCAACTTGGTGGCAATGCACTCTAGGCAAATCCAACATCATGATCTGCCACAACACGATTATGATTCTTGTCTAATCTGCTCGATAAATAATCAGGGATGCTCTTTTGTACAAGAGGCCCTCCAACGTCAAATGGATCTTGGATGGTGTCATACCCCAAATTTTGACCACTAAGATGTCCCATCATTGTGTCAATCATCATCACAATATGGAGGAACCATCATACCTCATCAGTCTCCCCAAAGATGGGTGAGCATCCACTACAATCAAAATTAGGGTTTCAAGCCCTCTCAGATCCTTAGACAAAGGATCAATCAAGGAATGACATGATCTTCAACTTGTCTAACCTCTCAAACATCCATAATGGATCAAAAGGACTCCCACTTCAAGGATTAAGCACAAGGTTGCTCCCTTCTAGGTGGATCAAGCTTCAAGATCGCCAGTTTCACCAGATTAGGGTTTTGGTCGACCAGGGCCTCCAGATGGAAATTTTCATCTGGGCATGAGCCAATGATCCAAAACATAACCTAATATACTCCATGGAACCTCATGGACCCAATCATCAAGTCAATTTTGCCTCAGGGGATGCATTCATCAAAAATCAGGAATTAGGGTTTCTTAACCTAATTCACCCCTAAGTTGACTTTTGGGACAAATCATGAGCCAAGACCTCAAGACATGATTTGAGGGTCTTTAATACACCATATTGATCCATTTACAACAATGTATTAATCCAAGAAGCTTGAGCAACAAGTTCCAATTTCATCTGCACCACAATTAGGGTTTCGCGAGGAAAGTCAACTGTAACTTTGACTTTTGACCAGGACATGCTCCCAAACCCTAAGACATGATTTAATATACCCTATGACACCCATGGAACATGTCCATCAAGTTTGATTTAGGTCAAGGACATGATTTCCTGAAGAATTGCAGAGTTTGGAATTCATCTGATAAAAAGTCAACTGTACACAAAAGTCAACTTTAACTTTTTGAGATTTTTCACCAAAATGGATTTTTAACCCTAAAATGATGTTAATGTATGATTTGAATCACCATTCATCAAGAAAAATCAAGAAAAGTTGGATAACTTGTAAAAGGGGTAACCATAAAAACTTAGAAAATTTTCTAAGTTAAAAATAAAGTGACAAGGGTACCAACTTTGGAGGATCATAACTCCTAAACCACAAAGACATTTTTTTCATCCAAAGATGGATTTGTAGCCCTCATTACCCTCTACAAAAACTTCAACTAGACCTAAGTCCAATTCATTAAGGATTTGGAGTTATGGAGTGATCAAAATGGCTGAAAAGTGAAAATGTCACTTTTTCCAACACTTAGTGAAATTTTCACTAAGTCAGAATCTGCCTTCACTTTTTGCCAAATGTAGGGGGATTTCTCACTTGGATTCAAAAGAGATTAAAACCAGTTGTTGTATCATGTAAGGGCTTTCCAAAATGGTCAAGAACATTACCAAATTCAACTTACACCATGAGTTATGACATTGGCAAGTTGCCTTGCTGAAATCTGTCAAAGGCAAGGCAGAATTTGTAATTTTGTTCGATTTGCCAAAATCAGCCAAATTCAAATGCTCCTATCCACTTGGACACATCTGAGGAATGAATCTAAAGGGGACAATCACTGAGCCAAGCCTCCAAAGTCCATGGAACAAGAAATAGCATGTTGAACCTAGAATGGCCAAAATAGGGACAAGACTCCAAATTTGGATTGAAGCATTCAATGGAAGCATCAAGGTGGCATATACTGAGCCATTCTCATCTAAAATCAGTCAAGACTTATCCAAGACCAAGGGAACCAAAGCTCTGTGCCCTAACCTCTAGTCAATGGCTAGAGGAGACTTGGATTTTCATTTGCCAACATTGGCCAAACCTACTTGCCAGTTGCCATTCACTATTCCTTGCAAAACAAACTTGCTCTACTATAAATAGAGCTCAATTGTGATCAGTTTGAGTACACCAAAGCCATCTAACAGATGCTTTCCTCAAAATCTCTTTCTCTTGGCAAAAATGCCTTTCTTAGCAAGGTAGCTATCGGGTTTTGAGTTCGAGAGCTTTTCCAATCAGACCAATCACTCACACACCTCACATACATCATATAAAAGTGATCCAAACACTCACATAACATCTGGAACACCAAAATCACAAAATCACCAGCTGGTTGCTTAAACTTTCAATCAAGTTGCAGTTGAGGTACCACAAATCGTTCCAGCCATTTTCAATCAAGTCCAAGCATTCAAACACACTCCATAGGGTGTAGGGAAGCTGTTCAGATCATCACAATTCATCTGTAACACCTCCTACTCAGAAATCAATTTGCTCTTGCTGTCACGACCTAGAGGTAAGCTTAAACTTGGCCATCTCTCAATCTATGCATATTTCCTCGCACAATAATTTTGCCATATGTTCATAATCATGCATGGAATGTTTTCCCTCAATTAATTGCATTGTTTGAATCGTGTATCAAAAATCCTAGCCTTCATGCAGAAATTAGGGTTCTTGAGGTTTCTTTGTGATTTCATGTTTTATGTTTAATTTAAATGAAATTAATGGACATAGACATGATCGTGAGGTTGAGACGAGCATAATGATATGTGGGTTGCATGTTATAATCAAGTATTCAAGGAGATTGGATAGAAAATGCAAATCAGCCAAACCCAGAACACGCGCGTGTTCTTCAGCTGTTCTTGGCGCCTTTTTTGAATTTTCAAATATTTGAATTTTGTGAGTTTTGTTTAATTGATTCAAAAATTAATTTCTCTCTGAGTTTTAAGGATTTTGAGTTGATTCTTTTTTTAATAATTCACAAAAATGTTAAAATATTTTATTTTCCCAAAAAATCCCAAAAATATTATTTATTTCATATAATTGATATTTTTGCAAAGAATTAATATTTTAATTGTTTTTGACATTTTAAATATTTTTTCCACATTGATTTTGCAACTTTTAATGCTTTCTAATTATTTTGTAGGTCAATACTTAATTTTTGAAGCATTAATCCAAGATCACAATTTGTTTTTCACATGTTAAACAATTTTGATCATTTTAATTCAATTTTTATTCAATTAAATACATTTTTGAAAACAAATTAGGGTTTTTGGATTAATTCAACCCTCATAAATCATTTTCAAAACACTTTGGGCCTCTAATAGAGTGTAAGACCCAATCCTTTTTTTGACCAAATCATTTTTGGGCCTCAGTGTATTGTATAAGTCCCGATACCGTAAAAAATAAACGGCGCGATCATCGCCTTTTGAAAAATAACACTTTGGGCCTCTCCTTGAGCTATAAGACCCATTCAAAACTTTTGGGCCTCTAATAGAGTGTAAGACCCAACCCCCTTTTAACCAAACATTTTGGGCCTCACTTATTGTATAAATCCCTCTGCGTTAAAAGAAAACCTCGGCGCGATCGTCATTTTTAAACGAAAAATCATTGGGCCTACCCTCGTGTTATAAGCCCCAATCTTTTTCTTTAAACCATTTGGGCCTCTTGAAAGAGTGTAAGACCCATCCCTTTGTACAAAAAAACATTTTGGGCCTCAGTCACTTGTATAAGTCCCTCTGTACAAATTCAAACAGTGCGCTCACTGATAAAACCCTGGGCCTCTCCTTGAGCTGTAAGCCCCAAAACTTTCTTTTTCAAAGCACTTTCTCATTTGATTTTGAATATACTGTTGTTTTCAATCTATCTTTGTTGAACAACTAACCAAACAGCATGGAAGCTCTACAACCGAGTAAGTGGTTATTGCTTTCATTTACCGCTTTCATATACATATAACTGTATTGTGGGGCTGTTTCACTGTAAGTCTTCTTTCATAAACTCATATCAACTGTGTAATAATAGTATAGATATTTCGAGTTTTCCAGGCAACTACGTCTAGAACTAGGTGACGCCATTTCGTTTAGTTTGTAGAAATAGACAGCTAGATCCCCAATAGGATCACCAGATACAGTCTTCTCTTCGGCTGTCCTCATTAGGAATTGTCAAGAAACTCTATTCCCAGAGATGAATGTATTCTCCGTGAATGGCATCTTTGAGTTTCTTCCAAATTCTCGAACTTTCCTGACTTGATCTATTCCTTGTGAATAGCTTGCCTTGAAATTCTCGGGGTTTGGGGACCCACGGGCTTCTTAAAAGCATCGGCCTCCTCTTGGGCATCGTACAAGGACCCACAGGCTTCCTAAAAGCAACCCCGCCTCCTCTTGGGCTTAGTACAAGGACCCTACGGCTTCTTAGAAGTATTCACAGCCTCCTCTTAGGCTTCGTATAATGATCTCTTCCTCCGGTAATGATAGCCTTCTCTTGGGCTTAGTACAAGGACCGATCGGCTTCTTAAAAGTTTCCAGCCTCCTCTTGGGCTTCGTACAAATTGTCCCGACGACCTCCTAAAGGTATAGGAACAAAACTTAGTCATCTTCATAGAAAAGTCCTTTCATAGAGTCTACTACTGTTTCTCAAAGCACAGTACGAAAGATGACACTCTAGACTTGGACAGTCTAATCTCCTTGAGTCTCAAAGACATTCTCAAGTGACCCCTTCGTTAAATAGGAAGGAAACCCGCAGACTCGGACAGTCTCAATACCCTTTGGATTTCCCGCTTCCTTAAAGAACAGGAATGACCCGGATCCTTTAATCAAATCCATGAGTACAGTGTTGCTCATATAAGAACTGATTTTCTCTTTAAAATCAGTATACTGGACCTGTCACTTAACTGAAACAGTAACCATAGCCTCCTCTTGGGCTTTGTACAATGATTCTCCCCAGCGGAGTCAAACAACGTTTAGCCTCTCTCTCGGGCTTTGTACGAGATACATAAGAGACTCCCTCGTTGAGTCAATCACCCTTTCGCCTCCATCTCGGGCTTTATACGAGATACAAAAGGGTTCTTACTGAGCCAAACGAATTTTCGCCTCCAACTCGGGCTTCATACGAGATACCAAAAGATTCCCTCGTCGAGTCAAAACTTTTTAGCCTCTCTCTCGGGCTTTGTACGAGACACATAATAGCCTCCTCTTAGGCTTTATATAAGAAAACCACTGGTTGATCCAATCAATCTTTTAGCATCAAAACTGTGCCTCGTTCACAGTGCACAAACATCAACAACTCCTTCCCCTTCCATCTAATCGTTGTAAGCGGCAAGCCTCTGGATTATTTACATCCACGCCACTGTCCCTCTTTTAGCATGAGAAATTCCTAAGGAAAGATAGCATTGCTTTACACTGAGTTAAAGTCTTCTCCTTCAGGTTAAAATCCCTATAAAGGAAATTATGGCATTGCCGGATTCACAAATCCCGGTTAAAGTAATTCTCCTTTATAAAAATTTGTCATAGACAAGCCCCTCTTTAGAGATGACAAATTCTCTCTAAAGTAAACCCCTTTAGCTTCACATCTTGGGCTTTGAACAAGATACAAATCACCTTTCGCTTCACGTCTTGGGCTTTGAACAAGACACCAAATACCATTTCCTCCCATAGAATAGGAGGAACTACGAACGCTCTGATTTCCCTGTTTCGGTAAACGGGAATACGTAGGCATAAGATCGAAAGAAAAGATCTTAGCGAGCACAATCAACAAAAAACCCAAATCCCATATCTCCATTAATCAAAAGCAGTAATTCAAAAGCATCAGTCCTAACATCCTAATCCTTGTTCCCCGCCAGAAACCTTCTGTCTAGATAAAAAGAAAGAAAACCGTATTGGCGAAAATACAAATAACCAGTACAAAGGCCCCCCCACGTTGATCGCATTCGTAACCTAACAGACCGCTGTTTAAACTCAGTATGCAAGCAGGGTTAATTGGAGACATCTATTTCCCTTCCTTATTCAGCTCACAATAGGATAAAAAATGAATCGACCTGTAGTTTAAGCTCAAACCGCAGAGAGCGACCAGCGCTTAAGAACCGCGTCCAAAATCGCTCGCTACAGAGAAATGGCGCCCACCGTGGGGCCTTTCAAAGTTAGATCTAGGCACGGTCTTCCTTTTTATCTCTTGTGTGATGCCACAGATTGGGGCTTCCGCCGGGGAGCCCATTTTTGTCAGGAACTTAAGATTCATAGCTTTAAAGGTCTAGGATGTTTAGGACAAATATATATACCGCTTTTCCTAATTGCTATACGTGTTTATTTTTCTGCTAATGGGAATGCGGGTGATGCCGTATGTGGAAAGATTGAGTATACACTTAAGATAAGTGATGACGACGGGGTCGACCATCAACCTCAGTGGAGGCTGACCAACGCAACCCATTCTCTCACCTAGACAATGCGCCAGTTGTTAAGTCTGAGAAGCTGAGGAGCCAAAACCCTTTCGTAGTGCGGAAACTATCGAAAATAGTTGTTACGCGATACTACCCTCATTTGAGGCTGGTGATCTATTCTCGGTGAATGGCACTTACTCTAAGATCGCTCTACAACTCGCTGGCGATCTGCTTGTTGTTTTTCTTTCCTGGGAGGAGCTGATGATAATGAGTACAGGTACAAATATCACCCTAGTATAAACCTTTGGGGGATGGGTAGAGCCTTGACTTCATGACAACGACCCTTTGACCCCATGTTTTTTCTATGTTTTTGTGTGTTGCATTCATGCATTCATTTAAAAAAAACATTAAAACATTCAAAAAATATTTTCTCTTCTAGTCTCTCTATTTTTCAAATTAAACTAAGACTGTGATTGCAAATATCAGAGAAAGGGATTGCACTAATGGATTTTGGTAGAAGGAGAACTCATAGTTATACCTTCAAGGTTCCAAAACTAGAGGATTTGAGAAGGTTAGCGAGGATGATCACTAACCCAGAGGCTTTCAGAGCCAAGCACGGAGGTTTGCTACCACTATTAAGAGTCCATGTGATTGAGGGAATCATGGATGCGCTCATTCAGTTTTACGATCCGATTTATCACTGTTTCACATTCCCGGATTACCAGTTAGCACCAATGCTGGAGGAGTATTCTCATCTGATCGATTTACACATCACAGATCGAGCTCCATTTTCTGGACTGGAAGAAATTCCAAAGAATCAGACCATTGCAAGAGCAATTCATTTGGACGAATCTGAGGTCAGGACTCACCTAACTACCAAGGGTGGCATCCAAGGTTTGTCAGCCCAGTTCTTGACAAAGAAAGCTCTCTACTTTGCTAGTATAGGGAACGTGACTGCTTTTGAAAGCATCTTTGTCTTGCTCACCTACGGGTTATTTTTGTTTCCCAACATCAATAACTTCGTCGATATTAACTCCATTAAGATTTTTCTCATTGGAAATCCCGTGCTGACTTTGCTCGCAGATGCGTATCATTCTGTACACTTGGGAAATTTGTACAGCGGAGGGGAGATCACATGCTGTGTACCTTTGCTTTACAAATGGTTTATCTCTTACTTGCCAAAGTCTGCTGCCTTTTGGGATTGTAAGAGTGCCTTACGTTGGTCGCAGAAGATCATGTCTCTTACCAACTCTGATATAGATTGGTGCAATAGGATTTATGAGGGAATCAGAATCATTGACCGTTGTGGAAACTTCCCCAACGTACCCCTCATACGAACTAAAGGAGGAATCAACTACCATCCGGTACTGGTTCGCCGTCAATTTGGATACCCGATGAGGCACATCCCACTGGGTGTTCATCTGGAGGGTCTTTTCTTCAAGGAAGGAGAAAACGACAGAGCACTAAAGATGGAAATAGTGCATGCTTGGAAGCATGTTCATAAGAAAGGACGAGAGTCTCTAGGAAAACCAGACTGTATCTCGGTGGAGCCTTATCTCCATTGGGTACAAACTAGAGCTCTCAAGCTAAAAATGCCCTATCCTCGTTACAGAATTCTTCCGCCGAGGGAATCTGTCATGTACTTCATGACGGAAACTGAAAGGCTTCAGGTTACTCTCAACAAAGTTCAAAAGGAGAGAAGGTCTTGGAAAAACAAGTACCGCACCCTCGACATAGAGTGCATCAAAATACAACAATTACTGAAAGAGAAAGATGCTCTGATTGAAATTTTGGAGCAACATGCTGTGGATAATCAGGATGACCAAAGGAATTTGCTCGCTCCTTTCACCTGGCAAAGGAATGACAACCCGACAACAGCCCAAGAGCCCCGGTCAAAGGAAAGGAAGATACCAGAATCAGCACCCGATTTCTCTTTAGAGAGGACTCGGGACCCATTAGCTTAGGTTTCTGTTTCTGCACTTTGTAATCTACTGTATTTCCGTTTCTGTAATCCTTTGAATTCAATAAAAAGGGGTTTCCCCACCGTTTGATATTTGCAATCTAATTGTCGAAGTTTATTTTGATTAAACCTTAAACAATTAATATAATCATTGCATTCATCATTCTCACATCGCGTATTTTTCTTATCTACGAATCTCACGTTTGTGTCTCGGTTCTAGAGTCAAACTGTCTCATTCGTATAATACTCGGGCCAATCGTCAGAAAAAGATGGATGATATTGAGGAAGAAAACAGAGAGTTGAAAGAAAAGATCGACGCTCTGAGAGAGGATATGAGAAAGCTTCGTAACGACATGCAAGCCATGGCAGAAGCTCAGATACAAAGAACTGTGATCTCAGAGATCACCTCAATGCCCATAGTGGAGAAGTATGATCCTAGGTATCAGATGCCAAAAGATCGTCCCTGGGGCATGCCTGTTAACTATATCCCGGAAGGATATGTTCCGCCGATCACTGAAGATCAGGGAATCACAACAGAAGCCGCTGGGCCTGAAGGTTACAAACTTCGGGAAAGCGAAGATGCCAGGGGCATACTGAAGACTCCTGAAGGTTACAAACTTCGGGAGACGCCAGGACTCACTGTCGTAGTAACGGTACCACCCCCTGTGGTGCACACTGTCCCGGAAGGACAGATCCCACAGATACCTTCTAGTAAAAAGGAAACTATGTTTGACAGAATGGAGGAATTCCAGGAACAGTTCTTGGAAATGCATAAGGAACTGCAAGCCATTCGCGGTCAAGACTTATTTGGAAAGGACGCCGCAGACCTCTGCTTGGTCCCAAAGGTGAAAGTCCTGCACAAATTTCAAGTGCCCGACTTTGAAAAGTACAAGGGTAACTCTTGCCCTTAGAGCCATCTGGTGATGTACGCTCGGCGAATGTCAGCCCAGACGGAGAATCAGGACCTACTGATTCACTACTTCCAGGATAGTTTAACCGGTGCCGCACTCAAATGGTACATGGGTTTAAACCGTGCCACGATCAGCACTTTCAGAGATCTTGGCACTCCCTTCGTCCAACAATACAAATACAATTTGGACATGGCACCCGACAGAGATCAACTCAGATCAATGTCACAAAAGGACAAGGAAACCTTTAAGGAGTATGCTCAAAGGTGGCATGAAATTGCCGCTCAAATTTGTCCACCTCTTGAGGAAAAAGAGATGACAAAGATCTTCTTAAAGACCTTAAGCTCATTTTACTATGACCGAATGGTTGCCAGTGCACCCAGTGATTTCACCGAAATGGTGGGCATGGGCGTGCATCTTAAGGAAGCTGTCCGAGAAGGACGTTTGATAAAAGACACTGGATCGACGAGCAGTACTAAAAAATACGGTAGTGCTCTCCCTAAGAAAAAAGAGCAAGATATTGGGAATATCTCTCTCAGAAAGCAAAGGCGACGTTATCAACCGGTAGCAGTTGTGACTCCTGCTATCAACCCTACGTCTATTCCTACGTATCAACCTCAGGTTGCGCAAAGCCAACCTGACCAACAAAGGACACAACAGCCTCTTCAGCAGGCTCGTCCTCCCTACAACAACAACCGTACAACACGGCCACCAGGATTTGATCCTATACCCATAACGTACGCAGAGTTGTTTCCATTACTACTGGCTAAGGGGCACATTCAGACTAAATCTCCTCTTACAGTACCGGAAAATCCGCCTTTTTGGTTTAAGGTGGATCAAACTTGCCCTTACCATCAAGGAGGTTCAGGGCATAACATAGAGACTTGTCTCAATTTCAAATCCAACGTGCAAAAACTTGTTAGGAGCGGGGTCTTATCCTTCAAGGATATGAATCCTAATGTTCTCACAAACCCGCTGCCTCAACATGAGAAGGCTGCAGTCAATTTGATAGAAGGAGAGACTAACAATGTCTATCAAATTCACGATGTACTCTTGTTAAAGACCAATTTGGTCAAGATGCATTATAGACAGAGTGGATATGGCCATGTGCCACCTCATAACTATCATCAGTGTGATATCTGCTCTAAAGACAATCAAGGATGTTCTGTGGTGCAAGCAGCTCTACAGGAACAAATGGATCTCGGATGGATCCAAGAGCACTGAGTTCGTGGAGTTAACATGGTCTACACAAACTCTAACATCATTCAGAACCACGACATCCGTGCAATGAGTGTCAACTTGGTGGCAATGCACTCAAGGCAAAGCCAGTATCATAATCTGCCGCGGCACGATTACAGTTCCTGTCTGATTTGCTCGGTAAACAAACAGGGATGCTCTTTCAAACAGGTGGCCCTCCAGCGTCAGATGGATCTTGGATGGATCCAAGACTACCATGATAGGAACCCTTATCAGATCAACATGGTTCAGATCTTTGATATCCACTTGATGAATACCAACCTGGTAGAGTTACATGCTGAGCAGGTCCAGCTCGGATTCTTAATATCACATGACTATCAAAGCTGTAAAGCGGGTTGCGAAAACGGTCGAGGTTGTACCCTTGTCCAGGAGGCACTTCAGCACTTGTTAAATCACTGGTGGATGCCAATTTATATGGATGAAGATACTCAACAAATTAGTATCAGTAATAGGAATCCTAGTCGACGTCAGAGTCAGGATGTCCGATCAGTGGAAGTTAACCTAGTGAGGTTACATTGTATTCAAAGTGGGCGTGGCCAGGTGCCACCACACAACTATGAATGTTGCAGCGTTTGTTCGGAAAGTAACCAAGGGTGTTACCTTGTAAGAGCAGCTCTTTAGGGTCAGGTCGATCGTGGAGAAATTCGTCCATATCCGGGTTCTGGACCCATCAACTGGACGCCGAACTACCTTGTCGATCAAGTTGAGGATGTTGTCACAATCTCTGGTCATCACAGGACCAGGGATGTTTTTACCATTATCCCTCTACTTGAAGAATCTAAAGTTCCCAACCGGGAACGAGTCGAGATCACTTATGATGGTCAGAAAAATCAGAAGGTTCCCATAGTCATCTATCTACCGGGGCCACTACCGTATGAATCAGCTAAGTCTATCCCTTACAAATACGGTGCAACGATAATTGAAAATGGAAAGGAAATTCCATTACCCTCCGTCGTGAGTATTGTAAACATCAGTCGTGTAACACGGAGTGGTAGAATCTTCAACCGAGGAGTTGGAGAACTTAACAAAGAAAAGGAACTTCAGACAGAAGCTCCTGATCCACCAGTCGGTCAATCCAGTAATCCCGACCTTTCGAAAAATAATGATGAGATGCTGAAGCTCATCCAAAGGAGTGAATACAACATTGTTGATCAACTATTATAGACTCCTTCAAAGATCTCGGTATTATCGCTGTTACTCAGTTCAGAAGCCCACAGGGAGGCTCTACAGAAAGTCTTGGAGCAAGCCTTTGTGGAACAGGATGTAACAATCAGACAGTTCGATAGCATTGTCTCTAACATCACTTCCTGCAATAATGTGGGATTTAGTGATGAGGAATTACCTGAAGAGGGTCGCCGTCATAACATGGCGCTCAATATCACAGTTAACTGCCAGGACGATGCTTTAGCCAGCGTACTGGTAGACACAGGGTCAGCCCTGAATGTTATGCCGAAGTCCACTTTGATGCAATTATCATTCAAGGGCCCTCCAATGAGAATCAGCGAGGTCGTCGTCAAAGCATTCGACGGATCTAGAAAAACAGTTATCGGCGAAGTTGATCTTCCCATAACTATCGGTCCTCACACTTTCCAAGTCACTTTCCAGGTCATGGACATCCGGGCAACGTACAGTTGTTTATTAGGAAGACCTTGGATACATCAAGCTGGAGCAGTCACTTCAACCCTCCACCAAAAGCTAAAGTTCGTTCAGAACGATCAACTTGTCACAGTTTGTGGGGAACAAGCCTTGCTTGTAAGCAACTTATCGTCATCTACTTGTGTAGAACCCGAGGAGGTTATTGTGACGCAGTTCCAAGCACTGTCAGTAAGCAAGGACAATCAGTTCAGAGGAGGAACCTCGATTTCCTCATACAAAGATGCTATCAAAGTGGTTGAGAGTACCGATACAACAGGATGGGGACAGCTTGTCATTCCTATTGGCAATAAAACAAAGAGGGGTCTTGGTTTTTCTGCAACCTGTACCCAGACAGATGCCAGCAATGAAAGTCTTCATCCCCTTCAAAATTTCTTCCACAGTGGAGGTTTTCTTCACCCAGTGTCTCAAGCAGTACATGCTATCAATGAGGAAGATCCCTCTGACACAGATGAAGAATGGAAATCCTATCTTAACAAGGACGGTTACATGTCTCAGGAAGAGGTGCCTATACCATTTTGCTATCCCGCACAGAGTCCGAGATGTATACCACGGTCAGACATCGAAATGATCTACGGAGATTGTGATCCGGAAGGATGCCATGCTCCGCCAAATTCATTAGAGAAAGACACTCTGATGAAAGACAACTTTGACCACAACTACTATGGCCCAATGGATGGTCTGCCAATGTGGCAACCTTACCCAGGAAACTTGGGGCAAGAGAGTCAGCCGAACAATGAAAATTAGTTGACCGTCATTGAACAGAATACCTGTGTCCCCACCATGTCATGGGATCAACACTCAGGTCATTCAGAAACTACTCAACATGAAGATGGATTCACAACGTTTGCAGGACTTGAATTCATCAACTATGCTTTTCCCGAGGTCAATGTCATCGAGAGGGATGACTCCTCCAGTTCGAAAGAAGTGTGGGACACCTTGGGACAACCGAGTGGAAAATTTGACTATATGGTCAAGTACACCGCTCCCGAAATCTCTCGTATCAGGCTCAAAGACATCCAGCCAACTGGATGGGGAGATACAGCAGAGAGCACAAATGCTATGCAAAATACAACTGAGGAATCCTCCTACGACAATTCTGCCTGGGAGACAGATTCCAATGATCCTGCTCCACCAGAAATCAGCGTTATTTCTGAAGACAAATCAAGGAAGGTGCCAGACTTTGTGATTCACCGAGGAGTTCGTCGCCAATGGGTTGCCGTCGATGTTCCGAGGGTCGTTCATCAGTCAAAGTAATTGCCATCTTTAACCTTTCACCCTGCCCAGGTGAAACGGATGTTTTGATAGGGCTCGCTTTCTGTAAATTTTCCCTATTCGCTTTGCCCGAAGCGACAGAGTTTTGTTTTATAGGGCTGTAGTTTCAAGAGTCGACTTGTTCATTAATAAAATAACGTCGTTCTGTAATTTCTGCATTAATTGTTGTTTTCTCTTTTTGCTTTCTCAGAAAATGGTAATCCTAAAAAACAATTAAAAATAAAAACAAGCAGTAAAATAAAACACTGCACACACTTGCATTTTCTCTATCTCTTCTAAACACGAATCATCACGTCATGCAGATTGCTTATTTTAAACCCCATTGAAACATACGATCCGATGCCTTCTCCCGACTTTGAGTTCCCGGTATTTGGGGCTGAAGAAGAAGATGACGACAAAATTCCAGAAGAGATCTCCCGACTACTCAGACAAGAGGAGAGGTCCATTGAACCTCACAAAGTGCCGTTGGAAATGGTAAACTTGGGTTCAGAACAAGAGAGAAAAGAAATCAGGATTGGGGCACTGCTCAGTCCAACTGCCAAAGAAAGAATTCCCCCGATGTATTCGATTGGTCCTATCAGGATATGCCCAGGGTTGGATACCAGCATCGTGGAACATCACTTACCATTGAGATCGGAATGTCCGCCAGTAAAGCAGAGGTAGAGACGCGACTCACCCGGACATGGCCATCAAAATCAAAGAGGAGGTGCAGAAGCAGATTGACGCGGGTTTCCTCCGCTATCATCTGAATATCCTCAATGGTTAGCCAACATCATACCCGTTCCGAAAAAGGACGGAAAGGTCAGAATGTGTGTTGATTACAGGGATCTGAACAAGGCTAGTCCAAAGGACGACTTTCCTTTACCACACATTGACATGCTGGTAGACAGCACAACAAAGTTCAAAATTTTCTCCTTCAGGGATGGATTCTCGGGCTATAACCAGATCAAAATGGCGCCGAAAGACATGGAGAAAACTTCGTTCATTACCCCATGGGGTACCTTTTGTTACAAGGTAATGTCATTTGGTTTGAAGAACGCCGGGGCAACCAATCCAACCAATCAAAGGGCCATGACTACTCTGTTTCATGACATGATACACAAAGAAATCGAGGTGTATGTCGATGATATGATTGCAAAATAAAAAATAGAGAGTGAGCACGTTGAACATCTGTCAAAATTGTTCGAACGTCTAAGAAAATTCAAACTCCGCTTGAATCCCAACAAGTGCACCTTCGGTGTCCGTTCAGGGAAACTACTAGGGTTCATCGTCAGCCAGAAAGGAATTGAGGTTGATCCTGACAAGGTCAAGGCCATTCAAGAAATGCCTTCTCTGAAAACTGAAAAACAAGTCATAGGATTCTTGGGATGTTCGAAATACATCTCCGGGTTCATATTCCTTATGACCGCCACGTGTGCGCCGATTTTCAAATTACTGAAAAAGAACCAGGATTGTGTTTGGTCAAAAGATTTCCAAACCGCCTTCGACAGTATCAAGGAATATCTGTTGAATCCTCCTATTCTATCACCTCCAGTGGAAGGAAGACCACTGATCATTTACCTCACAGTCCTAGAGGACTCAATGGGATGTGTACTTGGCCAACAAGACGAAACAAAGAGGAAATAGTCTGCCATTTACTATTTGAGCAAGAAATTCATCGATTGTGAAACTCGGTACACGATGCTCGAGAAAACTTGCTGCGCTTTGGCTTGGGCAGCCAAACGTCTTCGCCAGTACATGATTCGTCATACTACTTGGTTGATCTCCGAAATGGATCCAATCAAGTACGTTTTCGAAAAGCCTGCTCTCACGGGAAGAATTGCCCGTTGGAAGATGTTGTTATCAGAATATGACATAGAGTACCACGCTCAGAAAGCTGTTAAAGGAAGTATTTTAGCCGATCATTTGGCTCATCAATCGATTGACGATCAAGAATCAATCGGGTTTGACTTCCCAGACGAAGATGTCATGTATCTAAAGATGAAAGACTGCGATGAACTGCTACC
Organism: Lathyrus tuberosus; assembly: GCA_022829125.1. Lineage (NCBI taxonomy): Eukaryota > Viridiplantae > Streptophyta > Magnoliopsida > Fabales > Fabaceae > Lathyrus > Lathyrus tuberosus. Next base: position 1,444,638 of record JALAZF010000841.1, read on the forward strand.
TAGTGAAGGGCCAGAATCAGGTTCCCAATGGGGACTTATCTTTGACGGAGCAGTTAATCATTACGGACACGGAATTGGGGCAATCATTGTTACCCCTCAGGGTACCCACATTCCTTTCACTGCTAGACTTACGTTCAAGTGTACGAACAACGAGGCCGAATACGAAGCTTGTATTATGGGTCTCGAAGAAGCGATTGATTTAAGGATCAAAAACTTGGACGTATACGGCGATTCAGCCTTGGTTATCAATCAAATCAAAAGATATTAGAACACATACCAATCAAGACTGATTCCTTACAAAGATTATGCAAGAAGGTTGTTACCTTTCTTCAACAGAGTTGAGTTTCATCATATCCCTCGTGAGGAGAATCACATGGCTGATGCATTAGCCACTCTCTCTTCCATGATTAGTGTAGGTGGATGGAATGACATACCTAAGATCGACATCATGCGCCTTGAAAGGCCCGCTTACGTCTTCGCGATTGAAGAAGTCAGACGACAAACCTTGGTATCACGATATCAAATGCTTCCTTCAGAAACAAGAGTACCCATCTGGGGCACTCAGAAAAGACAGGAAAACCCTTAGAAGATTGGCTGGAAACTTCTTCCTGAGCGGTGACACTCTCTATAAGAGAAATTTTGACATGGTCTTGCTCCGATGCGTAGACAGACCAGAAGCAGACATGCTTATGAAAGAAATTCATGAAGGGTCCTTTGGCACTCATGCCAATGGACATACAATGGTGAGAAAAATTTTAAGAGCAGGGTACTATTGGTTGACAATGGAATCCGACTGCTACAAGTACATGAGGAGGTGCCACAAGTGTCAGATATACTCCGACAAAATTCATGTACCGCCATCACATCTCAAAGTTCTCTCTTCCCCATGGCCTTTTTCCATATGGGGAATCAACATGATTGGCATGATTGAACCTAAGGCTTCAAACGGACATCGGTTCATCCTAGTAGCCATCGACTATTTCACCAAGTGGGTCGAAGCAGCGTCATTCGCTAATGTAACCCGGCAAGTGGTGGTCCAATTTATCAAAAACAATATCATCTGCCGTTATGGTGTTCCAAGCGAGATCATTACTGATAATGGATCTAACGTGAACAACAAGATGATGAAGGAGTTGTGCGTTGAGTTCAAGATCGAACACCATAACTCATCTCCCTACCGACCCAAGATGAACGGAGCGGTAGAAGCGACCAATAAGAACATCAAGAAGATCGTTCAAAAGATGGTTGTAACCTACAAAGACTGGCACGAGATGTTACCCTTTGCTCTTCACGGTTATCGCACATCTGTCCGCACTTCAACAGGGGCAACCCCTTTCTCTCTAGTGTATGGCATGGAAGCAGTGCTCCCCATAGAAGTAGAGATCCCGTCAATCCGAGTATTGATGGAAGCTAAGCTCACCGAAGCTGAATGGTGTCAAAGTCGACACGATGAACTGAATCTGATCGAAGAGAAGCGAATCACGGCACTATGCCATGGTCAGCTGTATCAACAGAGAATGAAGAGGGCGTTCGACAAAAAAGTCCTACCTCACGTCTTCAGGAAATGACACCTCGTTCTCAAAAAGATACAATCATTTCTCACTGATTCCCGGGGCAAATGGACTCCGAATTATGATGGCCCCTATGTGGTCACGAAAGCTTTCTCAGGCGGCGCCTTGAGACTTGCAACCATGGACGGAGAGGTATTTGCCTACCCCACGAATGTTGATGTAGTCAAGAAATACTTCGCCTAAACTAAAAAAAACGTCTCGGTGGATTGAAAACCCGAAAGGGCGGTCCAGGAAAAAGTTAGAGACAGAAAAAAAATCATCCCGTTGGATTGGAAACATCATAGTACAATCCTGGAAAAAATTAGGGATAATGGCAAGTAACTATGATCAACAGAGGCAAGTCTCAGCAGCAGCAGTTACACCATCCATCGGAGGAAAACTCCAGTCAAGGTCATCTTCGACAGAAGCTCAGGATGCCCCGAATTCAAAGTTGGTAGAAGGATAGTGGTCGTTATGTTTCGACGTAGCCCTTTTCCCTGTAAATTACCATTTTCTAACTTTGTATATACTCTTTGGAATCACGCGTTTGGCTGATCTCCATCTTATCAATAAAATTTGAGCCCTTGTGCTTTTGTTTGTAATTCTTATTTGTTTTAGCTTTACAGAATGACGTTTTAATATGATTAACGATCCTTGAAATAAAACAAAAATGAATTTACATGTTAAATTTTTTCTCTGCTTTAAAATAAAGACGAAAATTTCATTTGACTGTTGAACATCAAAAGAGCATCAACCGCTTCTCCAGAAGTAAGCGAACTTCAAAGTGCAGAATCAAAGTACTCCTTCTAGACCAGTCCGCCTGAATGAAGGATCAACTGTTTCAGAGACCTTGTTTCATCTGACACACCTCGGCCGAGTTCTTATCTCCTAAGCCCGATCAACGGCGCTCCCAACAGGGACTATCTCTCCTAAGCAAGGTGGAATTGCTATTCTGAACCAACGTACATCTTCGCCCCGCGATAGTCGAGTATCCAGTCGTGTTCACCCATTAGTTTGTATGTCGCGTCAGTTTTGTCAGCATAAACATACACACATCATGCATTATTGATTTGCATTCACATTTCATATTGCATCACTATCACTCTAGTCGGTCTTGTCCCCTAGTGATAGAAGTTCTCTCAATCGAGTCGTCAGTTCTTGCCTCGTCAGGAAACGCTGCGTCTGAACATTCTCTCTCCTCCAGTTTATTTCTGGATCAGAATTGGCCTTTGACCACTTTGATAACTAGAACCTCTGAAATACCATAGAACCTTCAACCGATGTCACTCTTCGCCATTGAAGATGATATTTTAGCTTTCCCGGATTAAGGAAAATCCCCAGAGAAAGCCTCCTAAGCAGAGATTTGGCAGTACAACCGCCATTCTCCGAAAAACCCACCGATGAAAAGGTCATCGACACCTCAAAATTGGATCCCATCATATGGCATTTCTCCAGAAAGATCCCGAGAAAAGTATGATGTAAGCCCCCAAACGAAAACAGTATCTCAAGAGACTCGCTTTCCCCAGTAGAATCGACAAATGGCGTCTCCAACAGAGAAGTTTGTGCAACTCTACAACTCAGACGACTGGGTTCTCCAGCAAGTCTGACATCAAAACTTTTTCCGTCAAATGGCGTCTCCCCAGGAAAATTCGGCGAGAAGTTTGAATGAAATCCGCTACAAATAGCGTTCCTTGTCAATAAAGTTTATTGACGAAAGAAACTAAGACTAGTTCCTCGGTAGGAAACCAGGATCGAGGGGAAGTTTACATCAGAAACTAAGACCAGTTCCTTGGTAGGAAACCAGGATCGAGGGGAAGTTTATTTAAGCAACTAAGACCAGATCCTTGGTAGGAAACCAGGAACGGGAGGGAGGTTGACAAAAGAAAAACTGAGACCAGCTCCTTGGCTGAAGACCAGGATCGAGGGGAAGTTTACCTTTTCTAAGCATCATCGCTTAGCTAAAGAAGATTGATGCGAACTGCCATTCATAACCATCATCAAAATTTTGGGTATTCCGATATTTAATCCTCTTGCACCCTGAATGCCCGAATACCTTCGTCATTCACACCATCGGGTCCAAGAAGATTAAATAGGGGCATCTGTCATACCCCAAATTTTGACCACTAAGATGTCCCATCATTGTGTCAATCATCATCACAATATGGAGGAACCATCATACCTCATCAGTCTCCCCAAAGATGGGTGAGCATCCACTACAATCAAAATTAGGGTTTCAAGCCCTCTCAGAGCCTTAGACAAAGGATCAATCAAGGAATGACATGATCTTCAACTTTTCTAACCTCTCAAACATCCATAATGGATCAAAAGGACTCCCACTTCAAGGATTAAGCACAAGGTTGCTCCCTTCTAGGTGGATCAAGCTTCAAGATCGCCAGTGTCACCAAATTAGGGTTTTGGTCGACCAGGGCCTCTAGATGGAAATTTTCATCTGGGCATGAGCCAATGATCCAAAACATAACCTAATATACTCCATGGAACCTCATGGACCCAATCATCAAGTCAATTTTGCCTCAGGGGATGCATTCATAAAAAATAAGGAATTAGGGTTTCTTGACCTAATTCACCCCTAAGTTGACTTTTGGGACAAATCATGAGCCAAGACCTCAAGACATGATTTGAAAGTCTTTAATATACCATATTTATCCATTTACAACAATGGATTAATCCAAGAAGCTTGAGCAACAAGTTCTAATTTCATCTGCACCACAATTAGGGTTTCGCGAGGAAAGTCAACTGTAACTTTGACTTTTGACCAGGACATGCTCCCAAACCCTAAGACATTATTTAATATACCCTATGACACCCATGGAACATGTCCATAAAGTTTGATTTAGGTCAAGGACATGATTTCCTGAAGAATTTCACAGTTTGGAATACATCTGATAAAAAGTCAACTGTGCACAAAAATCAACTTTGACTTTTTGAGATTTTTCACCAAAATGGATTTTTAACCCTAAAATGATGTTAATGTATGATTTGAATCATCATTCATCAAGAAAAATCAAGAAAAGTTGGATAACTTGTAAAAGGGGTAACCATAAAAACTTAGAAAATTTTCTAAGTTAAAAATAAAGTTACAAGGGTACCAACTTTGGAGGATCATAACTCCTAAACCACAAAGCCATTTTTTTCATCCAAAGATGGATTTGTAGCCCTCATTACCCTCTACAAAAACTTCAACTAGACCTAAGTCCAATTCATTAAGGATTTGGAGTTATGGAGTGATCAAAATGGCTGAAAAGTGAAAATGTCACTTTTTCCAACACTTAGTGAAATTTTCACTAAGTCAGAATCTGCCTTCACTTTTTGCCAAATGTAGGGGGATTTCTCACTTGGATTCAAAAGAGATTAAAACCAAACATGTTCAAACAGTTGTTGTATCATGTAAGGGCTTTCCAAAATGGTCAAGAACATTACCAAATTCAACTTGCACAATGAGTTATGACATTGGCAAGTTGCCTTGCTGAAATCTGTCAAAGGCAAGGCAGAATTTGCAATTTTGCTCGATTTGCCAAAATCAGCCAAATTCAAATGCTCCTATCCACTTGGACACATCTGAGGATTGAATCTAAAGGGGACAATCACTGAGCAAAGCCTCCAAAGTCCATGGAACAAGAAATAGCATGTTGAACCTAGAATGGCCAAAATAGGGACAAGACTCCAAATTTGGATTGAAGCATTCAATGGAAGCATCAAGGTGGCATAGACTGAGCCATTCTCATATGAAATCAGTCAAGACTTATCCAAGACCAAGGGAACCAAAGCTCTGTGCCCTAACCTCTAGTCAATGGCTAGAGGAGACTTGGATTTTCATTTGCCAACATTGGCCAAACCTACTTGCCAGTTGCCATTCACTATTCCTTGCAAAACAAACTTGCTCTACTATAAATAGAGTTCAATTGTGATCAGTTTGAGTACACCAAAGCCATCTAACAGATGCTTTCCTCAAAATCTCTTTCTCTTGGCAAAAATGCCTTTCTTAGCAAGGTAGCTATCGGGTTTTGAGTTCGAGAGCTTTTCCAATCAAACCAATCACTCACACACCTCACATACATCATATAAAAGTGATCCAAACACTCACATAACATCTGGAACACCAAAATCACAAAATCACCAGCTGGTTGCTCAAACTTTCAATCAAGTTGCAGTTGAGGTACCACAAATCGTTCCAGTCATTTTCAATCAAGTCCAAGCATTCAAACACACTCCATAGGGTGTAGGGAAGCTGTTCAGATAATCACAATTCATCTGTAACACCTCCTACTCAGAAATCAATTTGCTCTTGCTGTCACGACCTAGAGGTAAGCTTAAACTTGGTCATCTCTCAATCTATGCATATTTCCTCGCACAATAATTTTGCCATATGTTCATAATCATGCATGGAATGTTTTCCCTCAATTAATTGCATTGTTTGAATCGTGTATCAAAAATCCTAGCCTTCATGCAGAAATTAGGGTTCTTGAGGTTTCTTCGTGATTTCATGTTTTATGTTTAATTTAAATGAAATTAATGGACATAGACATGATCGTGAGGTTGAGACGAGCATAATGATATGTGGGTTGCATGTTATAATCAAGTATTCAGGGAGATTGGATAGAAAATGCAAATCAGCCAAACCCAGAACACGCGCGTGTTCTTCAGCTGTTCTTGGCGCCTTTTTTGAATTTTCAAATATTTGAATTTTGTGATTTTTGTTTAATTGATTCAAAAATTAATTTCTCTCTGAGTTTTAAGGATTTTGAGTTGATTCTTTTTTTAATAATTCACAAAAAAGTTAAAATATTTTATTTTCCCAAAAAATCCCAAAAATATTATTTATTTCATATAATTGATATTTTTGCAAAGAATTAATATTTTAATTATTTTTGACATTTTAAATATTTTTTCCACATTGATTTTGCAACTTTTAATGCTTTCTAATTATTTTGTAGGTCAATACTTAATTTTTGAAGCATTAATCCAAGATCACAATTTGTTTTGCACATGTTAAACAATTTTGATCATTTTAATTGAAATTTTATTCAATTAAATACATTTTTTTTAAAACAAATTAGGGTTTTTGGATTAATTCAACCCTCATAAATCATTTTCAAAACACTTTGGGCCTCTAATAATAGAGTGTAAGACCCAATCCTTTTTTTGACCAAATTATTTTTGGGCCTCAGTGTATTGTATAAGTCCCGATACCGTAAAAAACAAACGGCGCGATCATCGCCTTTTGAAAAATAACACTTTGGGCCTCTCCTTGAGCTATAAGACCCATTCAAAACTTTTGGGCCTCTAATAGAGTGTAAGACCCAACCCCCTTTTAACCAAACATTTTGGGCCTCACTTATTGTATAAGTCCCTCTGCGTTAAAAGAAAACCTCTGCGCGATCGTCATTTTTAAACGAAAAATCATTGGGCCTACCCTCGTGTTATAAGCCCCAATATTTTTCTTTAAACCATTTAGGCCTCTTGAAAGAGTGTAAGACCCATCCCTTTGTACAGAAAAACATTTTGGGCCTCAGTCACTTGTATAAGTCCCTCTGTACAAATTCAAACAGTGCGTTCACTGATAAAACCCTGGGCCTCTCCTTGAGCTGTAAGCCCCAAATCTTTCTTTTTCAAAGCACTTTCTCCTTTGATTTTGAATATACTATTGTTTTCAATCTATCTTTGTTGAACAACTAACCAAACAGCATGGAAGCTCTACAACCGAGTAAGTGGTTATTGCTTTCATTTACCGCTTTCATATACATATAACTGTATTGTGGGGTTGTTTCACTGTAAGTCTTCTTTCATAAAGTCATATCAACTGTGTAATAATAGTATAGATATTTCGAGTTTTCCAGGAAACTACATCTAGAACTAGGTGACGCCGTTTCGTTTAGTTCGTAGAAATAGACAGCTAGATCCCCAATAGGATCACCAGATACAGTCTTCTCTTCGGCTGTCCTCATTAGGAATTGTCAAGAAACTCTATTCCCAGAGATGAATGTATTCTCCGTGAATGGCATCTTTGAGTTTCTTCCAAATTCTCGAACTTTCCTGACTTGATCTATTCCTTGTGAATAGCTTGCCTTGAAATTCTCGGGGTTTGGGGACCCACGGGCTTCTTAAAAGCATCGGCCTTCTCTTGGGCATCGTACAAGGACCCACAGGCTTCCTAAAAGCAACCCCGCCTCCTCCTGGGCTTAGTACAAGGACCCTACGGCTTCTTAGAAGTATTCACAGCCTCCTCTTAGGCTTCGTATAATGATCTCTTCCTCCGGGAATGATAGCCTTCTCTTGGGCTTAGTACAAGGACCGATCGGCTTCTTAAAAGTTTCCAGCCTCCTCTTGGGCTTCGGACAAATTGTCCCGACGACCTCCTAAAGGTATAGGAACAGAACTTTGTCATCTTCATAGAAAAGTCCTTTCATAGAGTCTACTACTGTTTCTCAAAGCACAGTACGAAAGATGACACTCTAGACTTGGACAGTCTAATCTCCTTGAGTCTCAAAGACATTCTCAAGTGACCCCTTCGTTAAATAGGAAGGAAACTCGCAGACTCGGACAGTCTCAATACCCTTTGGATTTCCCGCTTCCTTAAAGAACAGGAATGACCCGGATCCTTTAATCAAATCCATGAGTACAGTGTTGCTCATATAAGAACTGATTTTCTCTTTAAAATCAGTATACTGGACCTGTCACTTAACTGAAACAGTAACCATAGCCTCCTCTTGGGCTTTGTACAATGATTCTCCCCAGCGGAGTCAAACAACGTTTAGCCTCTCTCTCGGGCTTTGTACGAGACACATAAGAGACTCCCTCGTTGAGTCAATCACCCTTTCGCCTCCATCTCGGGCTCTATACGAGATACAAAAGGGTTCTTACTGAGCCAAACAAATTTTCGCCTCCATCTCGGGCTTCATACGAGACACCAAAAGATTCCCTCGTCGAGTCAAAACTTTTTAGCCTCTCTCTCGGGCTTTGTACGAGACGCATAATAGCCTCCTCTTAGGCTTTATATAAGAAAACCACTGGTTGATCCAATCAACCTTTTAGCATCAAAACTGTGCCTCGTTCACAGTGCACAAACATCAACAACTCCTTCCCCTTCCATCTAATCGTTGTAAGCGGCAAGCCTCTGGATTATTTACATCCACGCCAATGTCCCTCTTTTAGCATGAGAAATTCCTAAGGAAAGATAGCATTGCTCTACATTGAGTTAAAGTCTTCTCCTTCAGGTTAAAATCCCTATAAAGGAAATTATGGCATTGCCGAATTCACAAATCCCGGTTAAAGTAATTCTCCTTTATAAACATTTGTCATAGACAAGCCCCTCTTTAGAGATGACAAATTCTCTCTAAAGTAAACCCCTTTAGCTTCACATCTTGGGCTTTGATACTCGTGCGAAGTCAGAAAACTGAGCTGGACTTGCTAAAGCATCATCCTAGCATCATCCTATCGTTCAAAGGACATTTCAACACTTGTTAAACCACTGGTGGCTTCCGATCTATCTAGATGAAGACACACAACAAGTCAGTATGACTGATGGGAACCCTACTAGGCATCAAAGTTAGGATGTTCGATCAATGGAGACAGATCTAGTGAGGTTACACTACATACAAAACGGACGTGGCCGGATTCCACCACATAACTATGAGCGTTGTAGAGTTTTCTTAGAGAATAATCAGGGATGCTACCTCGTGCGAGCAACCCTTCAAAGTCAGTTGGACCATAAGGAGATTCAACTATGGTCAAGTTCTGGCTCAATGTCAAACTATCATCCTGATCAAGGCAAAGATGTTGTCTTAATCCTTAAATGAGAAGTGGCCAAAGATGTGTGCGCCATAATCCCTTTACCCCGTGAATCAAGAGCTCCTCTTGATAGTGGAAGGATTCTCAACCTCGAACCAATTGAGGCCGGCTATGATGGTCAGAAAAATCAGAAGGCCCTTGTAGTTATCTATCTGCCGGGATCACTACCGTACAAATCCGATAAGGCTATCCCTTACAAATACGGTGCAACAATAATTTAGAATGGAAAGGAAACTCCATTACCCTCCGTCGTGAATATTGCAGATATCAGTCGAGTAACACGGAGCGGTCGAATCTTCAACCGAGGAGTTAGAAAACCTACCAGAGAAAAGAAACCGCAAACAGAAGTTCCTAATCAACCAGTTGGTCAGTCTAGTGATCCCGACCTTTCAAAGAATGATGATGAGATGCTGAAGCTCATCCAAAAGAGTGAATACAACATTGTTGATCAACTGTTGCAAACTCCTTCAAAAATCTCTGTGTTATCTCTTTTACTCAGTTCCGAAGCTCACAGGGAGGCTCTACAGAAAGTCTTAGAGCAAGCCTTTGTGGAACAGGATGCGACAATAAGACAATTCGACGGCATCATCTCCAACATCACTTCCTGCAACAACTTGGGATTTAGTGATGAGGAGCTGCCGGAAGAGGGCCAGAATCATAATATGGCACTCAACATTACAGTCAACTGCTAGGATGATGCTTTAGATAGCGTACTGGTAGACACCAGATCAGCTCTAAATGTTATGCAAAAATCCACTTTAACGCGACTATCATTTAAGGGATCTCCAATGAGAGGCAGTGAAGTCATCGTCAAAGCATTTGACGGATCCCGGAAAATAGTTATCTGCGAAGTCGACCTTCCCATAACTATCGGTCCTCACACTTTCCAAGTCACTTTCTAGGTAATGGACATTTGGACAGGATACAACTGTTTGTTAGGAAGACCTTGGATACACGAGGTTGGGGCAGTCACTTCGACACTTCACCAGAAGCTGAAGTTCGTCAAGAACGACCAACTAGTCACAGTCTGTGGAGAACAAGCCTTGATCGTGAGTAACTTATCGTCGTCCACTTGTGTAGAACTAGAGGAGGATGTTGGAACCCAGTTCCAAGCACTTTCGATGAGCAATGACAACCAATCAGAAAAAGGAACGTTAATTTCATCGTACAGAAATGCTCTGAAAGTGATCAAAAGTAACAATGTGAAAGGATGGGGACAACTTTTCATTCCTACGGATAACAAAACAAAGAAGGGTCTTGGTTTTTCCTCAACCTGTACCCAGACAGCTACTAACGATGAAAGCCTTCACCCCATTCAGGATTTCTTCCACAGTGGAGGTTTCCTTCACCCAGTGTCTCAAGAAGTACATACCATCAACGAGGGTGATTCCTATGATACAGATGAAGAATGGAAGTCCTATCTTAACAAGGACGGTTATATGTCTCAGGAAGAGGTGCCTACGCCGTTTTGATTTCCCGCACAAAGTCTGAGATATATACCAAGATCAGACGTCAAAATGATATACGGAGATTGTGATCCGGAAGGATGTCGTGCTCTGCCAAACTCATTAGAGGAGGACACTCTGATGAAAGACAACTTTGACCATGACTATTATGGCCCAATGGATGGCCTGCCTATCTGGCAGCCGTACCCAGGAGACTTGGGACAAGAAAGTCAGCTCAACGATGCATATCAGCTGAGCATCATTGAAAAGAATACCTGCGTCCCCACCAAATTATGGGATCATTACTCAGGGCAATTAGAAAATATCTAGCACGACGATGAATTTGCAAAGATTGCAGGGCTAGAGTTCATTAACTATGCTTTTCTCGAGGTCAACGTCATCGAAAGAGATGACTCCTCCAGTTCCAAAGAAGTGTGGGACACCTTAGGACAACCGAGTGGAAAATTCGACTACTTGGTCAAGTACACTGCTCCTGAAAGCTCTCGTATCAGGCTTGAATACATCCAACCAACTGGATGGGGATATTTACCTAAGAGTACAAATACTGTGCCAGATACAACAGAAGAGTTCGTCTACGACAACTCTGCCTGGGAAACAGATTCCAACGATCCTGCTCCACCAGAAATCAGCGTTATTTCTGAAGACAAATCAAGAGGGAAAATACCAGACTTTGTGATTCACCGAGGAGTTCGCCGCCAATGGGTTGCTGTCAACGTTCCAAAAGTCGTTCATAAGTCTAAGTAATTTCCATCTTTAACCTTTCACCCTGCCCAGGTGGAACAGATGTTTTGATAGGGGTCACTTTCTATAAATGTACCTCTTCACTTTTCCCAAAGCGACAGAGTTTTATTTTATAGGGCTGTAGTTTCAAGAATCGACCAAATCATAAATAAAATAATGTCATTTTGTAATTTCTGCATTTATTGTTGTTTTCTCTTTTCGCTTTTTCAGAAAATGGTAATCCTAAAAAACAACTCAAATAATAAAAACAAGCATTTTTCAGAAAACACACTGCACGCACTCTTGCATTCTCTCTATCTCTTCTAAAATCAATCATCACGTCATGCAGATTGCTTGTTTTAAACCCCCATTGAAACATACGATCCAATGCCTTCTCCCAACTTTGAATTCCCGGTATTTGAGGCTGAAGAAGAAAATGACGAAGAAATTCCAGAAGTGATCTCCCGATTACTCAGACAAGAGGAAAGGTCCATTGAACCTCACAAAGAGCCGTTGGAAACAGTAAACTTGGGTTTAGAAGAAGAGAAAAAGGAAGTCAAGATTAGGGCACTGCTCAGTTCGACTGTCAAAGAAGGTTTGATAAAACTTCTCAAAGAATTTCCCGATGTATTCGCTTGGTCCTATCAGGATATGCCAATGTTGGATACCAGCATCATGGAACATCATCTACCATTAAGATCAGAATATCCGCCAGTAAAACAAAGGTTGAGATAGACTCATCCAGACATGGCCATCAAAATCAAGGAGGAAGTACAGAAACAGATTGACGCGGGTTTCCTCGCCACATCAGAATATCCTCAATGGTTAGCCAACATAGTACCCGTTCCAAAAAAGGACGAAAAGGTCAGAATGTGTGTAGACTACAGGGATCTAAACAAGGCCAGTCCAAAGGATGACTTTCCCTTACCGTACATAGACATGCTGGTAGACAGTACAACAAAGTTCAAAGTCTTCTCCTTCATGGACGGATTCTCGGGCTATAATAAGATAAAAATGGCGCCGAAAGACATGGAGGAAACTTCTTTCATCACCCCATGGGGCACTTTTTGTTACAAGGTAATGCCATTCGGTTTGAAGAACGTCGGGGAAACCTATCAAAGGGCCATGACAACTCTGTTTCATGACATGATACACCAAGAGATAGAGGTATATGTCGATGATATGATTGCCAAATCTAAGACAGAAGAGGAGCATGTGACCCACCTATTAAAACTATTCGAGCGGTTGAGAAAGTACAAACTCCGCTTGAATCCAATAAGTGCATATTCGGTGTCCGTTCACGGAAACTGCTAGGGTTCATCGTCAGCCAGAAAGGAATTGAGGTTGATCTTGACAAGGTCAAGGCCATTCAAGAAATGCCTTCTCCAAAAATTGAAAAACAAGTCAGGGGATTCCTGGGACGTTTGAACTACATTTCCAGATTTATATTCCTCATGACCGCGACATGTGCTCCGATCTTCAAATTACTCAAAAAGAATCAGGACTGCGTTTGGACAGAAGACTGCCAAACCGCCTTCGACAGTATCAAAGAACACCTGTTGAATTCACCTATCCTATCACCTCCAGTGGAGGAAAGACCACTTATCATCTATTTAACAGTCTTGGAAGACTCCATGGGCTGTGTACTTCTTCAACAGGATGAAACAAAAAGAAAAGAGTTTGCCATCTAATATTTGAGCAAGAAGTTTACCGATTGTGAAACTCGGTACACTATGCTTGAGAAAACTTGATGTGCTTTGGCTTGGGCAGCCAAACGTCTTCGCCAGTACATGATTTGTCACACTACTTGGTTAATCTCCAAAATGGATCCAATCAAGTATGTCTTTGAAAAACCTGTTCTCACGAGAAGGATTGCCTGTTGGCAGATGTTGTTATCAGAATACGAAATCGAGTACCATGCTCAAAAAGCTGTCAAAGGTAGTATTTTAGCCAATCATTTGGCTCATCAACCGATTGACGATCAGGAATCAGTTGGATTTGACTTCCCAGATGAAGATGTCATGTACTTGAAAATGAAAGATTGCGATGAACCGCTACCCAGTGAAGGGCCAGAACCAGGTTCCCAATTGGGACTTATCTTTGACGGAGCTGTCAACCATTATGGAAACGGAATTGGGGCAATCATCATAACACCTCAGGGTACCCACATTCCTTTTACCGCCCGACTGACATTCAAGTGTACAAACAACGAGGCCGAATACGAAGCTTGTATCATGGGTCTCGAAGAAGCAATTGACTTGAGAATTAAGAACTTGGATGTATATAGAGACTCAGCCCTGGTTATCAATCAGATCAAAGGAGATTGGAATACTTACCAATCAGGACTGATTCCTTACAAAGCTTATGCGAGAGAGTTGTTACCATTCTTCAACAAAATCGAGTTTCATCACATCCCTCGTGAAGAGAATCACATGGCTGATGCATTAGCCACTCTCTCTTCCATGATTAGTGTAGATAAATGGAATGACATACCTAAGACTGACATAATGCACCTTGAAAGGCCCGCCTATATCTTCACGATCGAAGCAGTCATAGACGACAAACCTTGGTATCATGATATCAAATGCTTCCTTCAAAAACAAGAGTATCCACCTGGGGCATCCAGAAAAGACAGAAAGACTCTTAGAAGACTAGCAGGCAACTTCTTCCTGAGCGGTGATACACTTTATAAGAGAAACTTTGACATGGTCTTGCTCCAATGCGTAGACACACCAGAAGCAGACATACTGATAAAATAAATTTACGAAGGATCCTTTGGCACTCTTGCCAACGGACACACAATGGCGAGAAAAATTCTGAGAGCAGGGTACTATTGGTTGACAATGGAATCCGATTGCTACAAGTACATGAGGAAGTGTCAGATATACTCAGACAAAATCCATGTACCACCAACACATCTCAAGGTTCTTTCTTCCCCATGGCCTTTTTCCATATGGGGAATCGACATGGTTGGCATAATTGAACCCAAAGCTTCAAACGGACATCGGTTCATCCTGGTAGCCATTGACTACTTCACCAAGTGGGTCGAAGCAGCGTCATACACCAATGTAACCTGACAAGTGGTCATCTGATTTATAAAAAACAATCTCATCTGCCGTTATGGTGTTCCAAGCCAGATCATTACTGACAATGGATCCAACTTGAACAATAGAATGATGAAAGAGTTGTGCGCAGAGTTCAAGATCGAACACCATAACTCATCTCCCTACCGACCTAAGATGAACGGAGTGGTAGAAGAGGCTAACAAGAACATCAAGAGGATTGTTCAAAAGATGGTTGTCACCTACAAAGGCTGGCACGAAATGTTACCCTATGCTCTTCACATTTATCGTACATCTGTCTGCACTTCCACAGGGGCTACCCCTTTCTCTCTAGTATATGGCATGGAGGCAGTGCTCCCCATAGAAGTAGAGATCCCATCAATTCGGGTATTGATGGAAGCTAAGCAAACAAAAGCTGAGTGGTGTCAAAGTCGACACGATGAACTGAATCTGATAGAAGAAAAGCGAATAACGGCTCTATGCCATGGTCAGTTGTATCAACAAAGGATGAAGAAGGCGTTTGACAAAAAGGTCCGACCTCGCGTCTTCAGGAAAAGAGACCTTGTGCTAAAAAAGATACAATCATTTCTCACTGATTCCCGAGGCAAATGGACTCCAAATTATGACGGCCCCTATGTGGTCAAGAAAGCTTTCTCAGATGGCGCCTTGAGACTCGCAACCATGAATGGAGAGGAATTTGCCTACCCCACAAATGTTGACGTGGTCAAGAAATACTTTGCCTAAATAATTAAAAAAATGTCTCGATGGATTGAAAACCCGAAAGGGCGGGCCAGGAAAAAATTAGAGACATAATAAAAAATTATCCCGGTGGAGTGGAAATCTCAAAGTACAATCCAGGCAAAAGTTAGGGATTAATGGCAAGTAACTACGTCCAACAAAGGGGCAAATCCCCCGGCAGCAGTAATGCCATCCATCAGGAAAGCTCCAGTCAAGGTCATCTTCGACAGAAGCTCAGGATGTCCATAATTCAAAGTTGGTAGAAGGATAGCGGTCATCATGTTTCAAATTAGCCCTTTTCCCTTAAATTACCATTTTCTAACTTTGTCAATACTCTATGGAATCACGCGTTTGGCTGATTTCCATCCTATCAATAAAATTTGAGCCCTAGTGCTTTTGTTTGCAATTCTTATTTGTTTTAGCTTTATAGAACGACATTTTTAACATGATTAAAGATTCTTGAAATAAAATAAAAATGAATTTACTTGTCAAATTTTTCTACTTTTAAAATAAAGATGGCAATTCTTTTGACTGTTGAACATCGAAAGAACATCGATCGCTTCTCCCAGAGGCGGTCAAGCTTCAAAGTGCCAAAGCAAAGTACTCCTTCTAAACCAGTACGCCTGAATGAAGGATCAACTGTATCAGATGTGATTTTCCCATCTGATACCCCCGGACGAGTTCTTATCTCTTAAGCCCGACCAACGTTATTCCCCACCGAAACTATTTCTCCTAAGCAAGGAAGAATTGCTATCTAGAACAAATGGTATTTCTTCGCCCCTCACAGTGGCCGAGTATCCAGTCGTGTTCATCTATTCGTCTGTATGTCGTGTTGGTTTTGTCAGCATAAACATACATACATTATGCATTATTGATTTGCATTCATATTCATATTGCATCACTATCACTCTAGTCAGTCTTAACTCTAAGTGGTAAAGTCTTCTTGTCGACCGAGTTGTAAGTTCTTTCCTCGTCAGGAAGCGAATCATCTAAGCAATCTCTCCCCAGTTTATTTATGGGATGGATACGACTCTTGACCAATTTGATAACTTGAACCTCTGAAAGACAAGAAAACCTTCGACAAATGTCACTCTTCGCCATTGAAGATGATATCCTCGCTTTCCCAGATTAAGGAAAATCCCTAAAGAAAGCCTCACAATTAAAGACTTTCAGCAACACATTGATTTTTCTCCCCAAGAGATTCAATGTTCATGAGGTCATCAGCACCTCAAACGGGATTACATCACATGGCATTTCTTCGAAAAAATCTCGAGGAAAAGTATGATGTAATATCCCCAAGCAAAAATAGTCTCTCAAGAGACTCGTTTTTCCCAGTAGAGTCAACAAATGGAATCTCCAACACAGAAGTTTGTACACCTCTACAACTCAGACGCATGGGTTTCCCCTGCAGGTCTGACATCAAAACTTTTTCCTATCAAATGGCATCTCCCCAGGAAAATTCGGAGAGAAGTTTGAGGAAAACCGCTCCAGATAGTGTCCCTTGTCAAGAAAGTTTATTGACAAAAGAAATCGAGACCAGTTCCTTGGTATGAAACCAGGATCGAGGGGAAGTTTATTTCAGAAACTTAGACCAGTTCCTTGGTAGGAAACCAGGATCGAGGGGAAGTTTATTTCAGAAACTTAGACCAGTTCCTTGGTAGGAAGCCAGGATCGAGGGGAAGTTTATTTCAGAAACTTAGACCAGTTCCCTGGTTGGAGGCCAGGATCGAGGGGAAGTTTCACCTTTTCTAAGCATCATTGCTTAGAAGATGGATGAGCAAGCTACCATTCATAACCACCGTCAAAATTTCGGGTATTCTGACATTTAATCCTCTTGCACCCCGAATGCCCAAATACCTTCGCCATTCACACCTTCGGGTCCAAGAAGATTAAATAGGGGCATCTGTCATACCCCAAATTTTGACCACCAAGATTTCCCATCATTGGGCAAATCATCATCACAATATGGGTGAACCATCATGCCTCATCAATCTCCTCAGAGTTGTTTGAGCGTCCACCACAAACAAGAATCAGGGTTTTGAGCCCTCTCAGGGCACTTAGACAAAGGATCAATCAAGAAATGATATGATCTTCAACATGTCTAACCTCTCAAAACATCCATAAAGGATCAAGAGGACTCCCACATCAAGAATCAGGCACAAAGTTGCAGCATTCCAAGTGGATCAAGAGTCAAGATCGTTAGTGTCACAAAATTAGGGTTTTGGTCGACTGAGGCCTCCAGATGGAAATTTTCCTCTGGGCATGAGCCAATGCTTCAAAGCATAACCCAAGATACTCCAAGGGACCTCAAGGACCCAATCATCAAGTCAATTTAACCTCAGGGGATGGATTTATCCAAAAATCAGGAATTAGGGTTTCTTGACCTAATTCACCCCTAAGTTGACTTTTGGGACAAAACATGAGCCAAGACCTCAAGAAATGATTTGAGGGTCTCCTATACACTACATTTATCCATTTGCAACAATGGATTGATCCAAGAAGCCTAATCCATAAGTTTCAATTTCATTAGGACCACAATTAGGGTTTCGAGGGAAAAGTCAACTATACCTTTGACTTTTAGCCAAGACATGCTCCCAAACCTTGGGACATGATTCAATACACCCTATAAAACCTATGGAATGTATCCATTAGGTTTGATTTAGGTCAAGGACTTGATTTCACAAAGGATCGCACAGTTTGGATTTCATCCAATAAAAAGTCAACTGTGCACAAAATCAAGTTTGACTTTTTGGAATTTTTCACAATTATGGTTCCTTGACCCTAAAACAATGTTAATATGGGATTTGAATCATCATTCATCAATAAAAATCAAAGAAAGTGAGTTAACTTGTAAAAGGGGTAACCATAAAAAACTTAGAAATTTTCTAAGTTATGGAACAAAGTGGCTAGGGTACCAACTTCCAAGGATCATAACTTGAGATCCAAGCAACCATTTTGGATGGTCCAAAGATGGATTTGTAGCTCTCATTACACACTTCAAAAGTGTCAACTAAATATCATTCCAATTCTTCATGGATTTGAAGTTGTGGAGTGATCAAAATGGCTAAAAACATGAAATTGACATTTTTCCAACACTTAGTGAAATTTTCACTAAGTCAAAATCTGCCTTACTTTTTCCATAATGTAGGGACATTTTTCACCTTGATCCAAGTCAAACCAGGCCTAGGGGTAAACATCAAAGTTAAAGTATGCCATAAGGGCTTTCCAACAATTACCAGATCATCTCCAAATTCCATTTGAGCAAGGAGATACAACCCTTGAAACATGGTATCATGAACTGATTTTACAAGGCAGAATTTTGCACTTTTGTTCGATTTGGCAAAATCAGATAACTCCAAGCCTTGTCATCAATTTGGACACAACTGAGGATCAAATCCAAGGGGGATGATCTGATCTCCAAGCCTCCCAAGTCCAAGATTCTACAAGTAGCCATGCCAAACCTAAAAGGCTACAAAGATGCCAAATATCTGATTTTATTTCCAAGCATTCAATGCATACACCAAGGTGGCATGAACTGAGCCTATTCCAACTGAAAACAGTCAAGACTTATCTCTGAACCAAAGTTACAAAGCCTGTGCCCTAATCTCAAGTCAATGGCAAGGGGAGACTTGAGATTTTTTTGTATAAAATTGGCCAAAGGCCTGCTGCAGTTGCCATTCACTATTGCTTGCAAAAAAACTTGACACACTATAAATAGAGCTCAATTGTGAACAGTTTGAGTACACCAAAGCACCCAAACTGATGCTTTCCTCGAAATCCCTCTCTTTAGGCCAAAATGCCTTCTTTTGCAAGGTATCTCTGAGTTTTTGAGTTAGAGAGCAATTCCATCACAACTCATGATCCAAACACATCCAATATGTTGTGTCTAAGCTGTCCAAACTCTCATATGTGACCTGTAACACCAAAATCACAAAGTCCCCTCTCAAAACCTCAAAATTGGACTTTTTTTGCATTTTTCAAGCCATGCCTTGATTCAGTCACTTTCAAAACCAGATAAAACCTCAAACACACTTCAAATATCATCCTTGATGTTTGTTCTGTTATTGGCAGCAATTTTGGTAAAACAATGTGTTTGTTCAAGATGTCATGTCTGATGTCTTAACATGTGCTTCTAACATTCTGCATGTGGTGTGTTGTTTGGTATTGCAGTTTTATGCATGATGTCAAGACTGATGTCTTAACATTTGTTGACTGAACATCATGTCTAGTCTGTTATTTGTTTAAGGGCTGCGTGTTAATTGTTATGTTTTGAGAGATTCTGTTTGAGAAATTGCAGGCGAAATTCTTGGAGAAGATTTATTCAGATGCAATCGTTTGTTTCTCTATTTAGGGCGAAAAGATTTGAAGATAAAATCTGTTTTTATTGTGCATCAAATCTGAGTTTTTCATAGAGCCCAAGCCCAAGAATCTGTTTCTATTTAAAGAAGTATCAACCCTAATTTGAAGCGACGAAGACTAGAGATTGTGTACTGAGTGTCAAGTATTAGGGTTTGTGTTTTATTAATTGTGAGCCATTCACTCATCTCTTTGATGTTTGAATTTGACTGTTTATTTGAGTTGTAATTTGTCCACTCTAAGCTTTTAAGCACGAGTGTATTGTTCTTGATTGAAGCTTTTAAGCAAGATCAAGGTGTGTCTTTGAAGAGTGTTCTTCTATACTTGGTAATCATTCAATTGTTATCACTGTTGTGATTGAGGGGGAGTGAGAGGTGTCTCATATCTAAGAGTGTCTTAGATAGAAGTGTCATTGGGTAGTGATTAAGTGAGTATATTGTCAACTGATGTGTTGGCTGCAGAGTCTATGAATTAATTATACTAATAGTGAATTTCCTCCCTGGCTTGGTAGCCCCCAGACGTAGGTAGTTAGACCGAACTGGGTGAACAATTCTCTGTGTTTATTTATTGTTCTTCTGTGCTGTTCTTTTACTATATTGTTCATACAACAGATATTGATGTTGTGGCATCTCACTTAACATCACATATCTGATACCATAATTTCAATTGGTATCAGAACAAGTCATCCTGCTCTGTATCTAGGGGAGATCTAGGGCTGTTACTTTCTGGTGCAATGGACAAGGAGAGTGGTGGATTTGTGAATAGACCCCCTATTCTAGATGGATCCAATTATGACTATTGGAAACCTCGCATGGTTGCCTTTTTGAAGTCTTTTGACAGCAGGGCTTGGAAGGCTGTTTTGAAAGAATGGAAACATCCTGTCATTGTGGGAGAAGATGGTGTGTCAAAGCTGAAACCTGAAGAGGAGTGGACCAAGGAAGAAGATGAACTTGCTCTTGGGAATTCTAAGGCATTGAATGCCTTATTTAATGGTATTGACAAGAACACTTTCAGGCTGGTCAACACATGTGAAGTGGCTAAGGAGGCTTGGGATATCCTGAAAACAACTCATGAAGGAACTTCCAAGGTCAAGATGTCCAGACTTCAGCTGCTAACCACAAAGTTTGAAAGTTTGAGGATGAAAGATGAAGAGACCATCCATGACTTTCACATGAATATTCTTGAACTGTCAAATGCTTCTAGTGCCCTAGGAGAGAGAATGTCTGATGAGAAGCTGGTGAGAAAAATTCTCAGATCTCTCCCCAAGAGATTTGAAATAAAGGTGACTGCTATAGAGGAAGCTCAAGACATCAGCCAGATGAGGGTAGATGAATTGATTAGTTCCCTTCAGACATTTGAATTAGGGTTGAATGACAGATCTGAAAAGAAGGTAAAAGCATAGCATTGGTGTCTAGTACTGAAGATGAAAAGAAAGAGTGTGATATTGAAACCCAGGAGGAGCTATCCAATTCAATCGTGATGCTGGGAAGGCAGTTTAATAAGGTGTTGAAATGAATGGACAGGAGCTATAAACCTTATGTCAAGAACATCACATCTGACATCAACAGGTCAGGTGATCAGATGAAGAAAACCAAAGCAGAGGAGAAGCCTAATAATGACAAATGAATCCAATGCCATGGCTGTGAAGGTTATGGTCACATCAGAGCTGAATGTCATACATACCTTAAACGGAAAAAGGGTTTGTCTGTCACTTGGTCTGATGAGGACACTGAAAGTGAAGATGAATCTGCCAAGCATGTTAGAGCAATGACTGGAATATGTGAGTCTGATGATGATTCGAGTGATGGAGAGATTACCTATGAGGAACTAGCTGCATCATATAGAGAGCTATGTATCAGAAGTGAAGAAGTGTGTCAAGAAGGGGAGAAGCAAAAGGAACTCATAATCCAACTAAAGGCTAACAAGGCTGAATTGGAAAATGAAGTCAGTTTGCTGAAATGCAACCTTGATCAAATGTCCAAATCTCTCAGAATGTTGAACAGTGGAACTGACACTTTGGATGAAATCCTTCAAGCTGGAAAGATGGCAGGAGATATGACAGGGCTGGGATTTGATGGAAATAAGAAGAAACCCATTTCAGATGCTATTTCATCTGGACTTAAACATAACTTGTCCCATCAAATGTTTCAACGTCATGGGAAAATTCATGTTTCTGGACCTAATCATTTTGTGCCTCAACATCATGACAGAAGACAACCTCAACATCATGGCAGAAGACAGCCTCAACATCATGGGAGAAGAGACCCTCAAGGGAGAAGACATCCCAACCATTTCAGAGGAGGATTTCAAAGATGGAGATGTCATTACTGTGGAAGGTTTGGTCACATAAAACCTTTTTGATTTAGACTGTATGGATTTCTTGAGCCTGATCCTCAACCTAGAACAAATCAGAGCATTCCTACAAATGGAAAACAATGGGTTCCCAAGGTTGCTGCTAACAGCTTGATAGCTCACATGTCTCTAAGAGATTTTACCATAGGATATTGGTATTTTGATAGTGGATGTTCTAGACATATGACAGGCGACAAGAACAGTTTGGTGGATATCAAATCTTACTTCACAAGTTATGTGACTTTTGGTGATGGAGTAAAGGGAGAAATCAAAGGGATTGGAAAGTTGAACTGTTCAGGAGTTCCTAATCTTGATAATGTGCTGCTAGTGAAAGGATTGACAGCCAACTTGATAAGCATCAGTCAACTGTGTGATGAAGGGTTCAAGGTCAACTTCACAAAATCTGAATGTTTGGTTACTAATGAAAATGGTGAAGTAACCATGAAGGGTGTCAGATCTCTAGACAATTGCTACATGTGGGATAAAGGTAAACTGTGTCTTCAACAAGAAATAAATAGGATCACCTCCTTGGAAAATGTCAGAGGACTGCCTAAGCTAAAGCTGGAAGAAGGAAGAGTTTGTGGGAAGCAAACTAAGAGTAAGATGTTACACCAGAAGTTTCAACATCTCACTACTCCAAAAGGTCTGGATCCACCTCACTTGGACCTGATTGAATCCAAAGGTATTGTTGAAATGACCAAACATTGTATTCAGCAAAAGAAGTCAGAACTTAAGATGTTCCTTGTTGATAAGATGGATGTTTATAAACTCCTATCTCAGAGTAAGCTGACTAAGTACAATGTCAAGCAAGATGTCATGACATTACACTATGACATCCTGAGCATATTGATCAGAAGTTTTGTGGAAGATAATGGGATAATTTTGAAACTTGTTGCCACTGAAAGAAAATTGGCTGAGACTGTGGATGCAAGTAAGTTTGAATTCTTAAGAAGAAAATTGGGACTCCATATTTGTGAAGACTTATGGCAATTAAAGGCGTGTGGGAAATTTGTTTTGATTTTTAAAAGTCATTTATTGTTTTGTGGAAATATCATTAATTTCCTTTTATGTTTCCAAAAGCAGCCCACCTATCTTAGGCAATCATTTCAACATATTGCTACCACACGCAACATACGTCTTACACCTTATTTGCTCTGCTCGTTCACCTTCCTTCTCAGAGAAAGAAACCCTTCTTTCTCCTAACCCCACCCTTTGCAAGATTTTTACAATGTCTCAACAACAGCCATCACCATCCAAGAAATCAGCTACCAAGAATCCTACGCATGCAAAATCTAGGGTTTCTTCGAAAGAGGTCTCCCCTAATAATGCTCTCAACATTGCTCCTCTATCCATGATTCCTCTTTCTGATTCTAAAAAGACACGGCCAAGCAAACTGCAGGCGACGAGCTCTAAACATACTCCTGCAGGTAAATCCTCTGATTCTTCTGAGTGTAGAAAGTATGTTGATAGTGTAGTTAGGAGTGTTGTGACAGATATTTTGTATGGAGACAAATCTATTCTTGGGATTTCTACTCCAATCTCTCAAGTTGATAAAAATCAAAGAGAGGAAGAAGAGTACTCTGTGGATAAGAGTCTATACAAGATAGTTACTAAAGTTCTGGAGAAGGGTATTTTTGTGGCTGGGATATCTAGGCCACTTGTTCAAATCTCTGCCTCTCACTCTAAGGCTAAGCAAGATGATAGGCAAACTGCTGATCCTTCTGACACACATAACTCAGAAGAAAATCTTCATAGGTTGGCTATATCTGTTCTGGAAGATGCAAAAACTGATGTTAGAGCTGATGTTGAAACATCTGAAGGTACTCCTAGTCCTAAAGGAAAGAAGAAGGTTGATGTGGTGGATGTGGATGATTTGTCTGATAATGACTTGATTGCTAATGTGCATCCGGGTATAGCAGAAAGGATGAAGGCTAGAAAAGGAAATCTGTGGACTCATCTCCAAAAGAGAATGTGGTCAGGAGTAAGAAAAGGACTACAGTTATAGGTCCTCCAAAATCTTGGAGCAAGGTAGCTACCTCCTCCAAAAAGAGGAAGATCAGGATTGAGTCTGACTCAGACTATGATGTTGAAGATGATGTCCAGGACATCACTCATGTGAAGAAGGCAGTTGTGAATAGATCTTCTGATAATGTTCCTGATGCTCCACTTGATAATGTTTCCTTTCATTCTATGAAGAGTGTGAAAAAGTGAAAGTATGTTTATCTAAGAAGGGTTGCCATGGAGAGAGAGCTAGGTAGAGATGCTCTTGAGATGAACGAGATTATGGACTTGATCAATTATACTGGGCTAATGAAGACTGTGTCTAGTTTTTCAAAATGTTATGATATGCTTGTCAAGGAGTTCATTGTGAACATCCCTGAAGACATTACTGATAGCAGGAGTATGGATTTTAGAAAGGTTTATGTAAGGGGTAGGTGTATTGAGTTTTCTCCTACTGTTATTAACAGGTACTTGGGAAGGAGTGAACAAGCAGAGAGTGAGCTGGAGGTCACTGACAATCAGATTTGCAAGGAGATTACTGCAAATCAAGTGACTGCCTGGCCTTTGAAGGGAAAATTGGTTGCTGGTCTTCTAAGTGTTAAGTATGCTATACTGCATAGGATTGGAGCTGCCAACTAATTTCCTACCAACCATAAGACTACAATCTCTGTTGGGTTGGGAAAGTTCATCTTTGCAGTTGGAACCAAGAAGGACTTTGATTATGGTTCTTATATTTTTGATCAAACAGTCAAACATGCTGGAACAATGGTTATGAAGTTGCCAATTGCTTTTCCATCCTTAATCTGTGGAATTATTTTGAATCAACATCCTGGGATCTTGGTTGCTACAGATATTGCTTGAAAAAGAGAGTATGTATTGTCTCTTCACTCCAAATTCTTTGTAGGATAACATGTTCCTGATATTGTTCCAACATCTGCAACTGTTGGCAACAAGAATACCACCAAAGGTGATTTAATCAGTGAGTTGAAGGCTACCTGCAAGGAGCTGGAAACCGTGATCAGCATAAATACTGCTAGGAAGCTTAAATTAGAGGCCTTGATCAAAGGTTTGGAACAGGTTGAAGATGAGGGGGAAGAGGAAGCTGGTGCCTCCAGTGAGGAGACTGATGATCATGAATGACTTGGTTCTGGGACTATGTTGTGTTCTGTTGATGGTGTTGCTGGTGTTCCTTGATGGTTCTTTTGGTTTTGCTTTCTGTTATTAGTTTTTGTTTTGCACCTTGGGTGCTTGTTATGTAATCTGAACACCTTGGATATTGTTTCCTATGCTCCTATATGATTATTTTGTTTGGATGTTCCATGACTTGTCTTGACATGAGTTGCATACTGTGGGTAACAAGGGAGGGCTAATTTGACTGACTGGTAGCTAGTGTGACTAACTGTGAGTAGTGATGGGGGAGTTCTTGGTACTGACTTTACTTCTTGTCAAATTGTGGCTAAAAAGGGGGGAGATAACCTAGAAAGCCTAGTTGTTGCCTAGTTAAGAGTTGTGGTTTGCCTAGTTAAGATTTGTGGTTTTCTGATTTTCTGGGAGAGTCTCTGCTTGGGTGCAGCTGCTGAATGTTAGTGTTATGTGTTATGGTGTGTTTCTGCTGCAGGTATCTCTGATGTGTGCTGATATTGTTTTAGACAAAATTAGCCAAAGGGGGAGATTGTTAGTTCTGTTATTGGCAGAAATTTTGGTAAAACAATGTGTTTGTTCAAGATGTCATGTCTGATGTCTTAACATGTGCTTCTAACATTCTGCATGTGGTGTGTTGTTTGGTATTGCAGTTTTATGCATGATGTCAAGACTGATGTCTTAACATCTGTTGACAGAACATCATGTTCAGTATGTTATTTGTTTAAGGGATGCATGTTAATTGTTATGTTTTGAGAGATTATGTTTGAGAAATTGCAGGCGAAATTCTTGGAGATGATTTATTCATATGCAATCGTTTGTTTCTCTATTTAGGGCGAAAAGATTTGAAGATAAAATCTGTTTTTATTGTGCATCAAATCTGAGTTTTTCATAGAGCCCAAGCCCAAGAATCTGTTTCTATTTAAATAAGTATCAACCCTACTTGGAAGCGACGAAGACTAGAGATTGTGTACCGAATGTCAAGTATTAGGGTTTGTGTTTTATTAATTGTGAGCCATTCACTCATCTCTTTGATGTTTAAATTTGACTGTTTATTTGAGTTGTAATTTGTCCACTCTAAGCTTTTAAGCACGAGTGTATTGTTCTTGATTGAAGCTTTTAAGCAAGATCAAGGTGTGTATTTGAAGAGTGTTCTTCTATACTTGGTAATCATTCAATTGTTATCACTGCTGTGATTGAGGAGGAGTGAGAGGTGTCTCATATCTAAGAGTGTCTTAGATAGAAGTGTCATTGGGTATTGATTAAGTGAGTAGATTGTTAACTTATGTGTTGGCTGTAGAGTCTATGAATTAATACTACTAATAGTGAATTTCCTCCCTGGCTTGGTAGCCCCCAGACGTAGGTAGTTAGACCGAACTGGGTGAACAATTCTCTGTGTTTATTTATTGTTCTTCTGTGCTGTTCTTTTACTGTATTATTCATACAACAGATATTAATGTTGTGACATCTCACTTAACATCACATATCTGATACCAGAATTTCACTTGAACTATCCTAAATGGTTCCCCACATATGGAACACCATTTAAGAGAGTTGCCATATTGGTCACTTTTGCCCCTTTTGCAAGAAAGAGCTCAAACTTATTCCTGAGGATTCCAGCTGGTGGTGATCATTCTAAAAGCTTCTAAGGGATCAATTGAGAGTGTCCAAAGCATCAAATTACTTCTGGCACAAGAAACTTGGCAGATAGCACAAAAAGCTCCTAAAGAGGTAAGCATCACAACTTGAACTCCTTGAAATATGTATTGCTTTGAAGTCCACTGATTATAAACATCTCATACATGTTGTATATGTTGTGTTTGAACCAATTCATCATGTAATCCATGCCTGTACCATGAGGTAGCACACAAAATGCAAATGGAGGCCTATTTCAAAACCACTAACGGTTTTTAAAATGGGGACCTCATTTGAAAAAACCAAGGACACCATTGGATTCCTTATGAAATTCTAGGCAGGATAGACCTAAATTTTGTCCCAATCCATGGAGAAATGAGAAAGTTACAACCTTTACGCTTTTGGACCAAAACCTTGCCTTTGCCAGGCCTAAAACAAGGCACCCCTTAAGTATTCATGGGGTGGTTTTGATACACGGATGTATCACCACCCCAGTGGTAGAAGGCGCTCACTGCAACCTAGAGGCCTGGGGTTCGAATCCTCCTCGCCCCAGACCCTCTTTTTACCATTTTTTCCACTTTTTTAATATTTATCATTTTATTTTAAATGATTTGGAAAATTAATTTCTCTCTCAATTTTAATCATTTTTTATTGCTTCTTTTTCTGAAAAATCACAAAAATATTAAAATATTTTATTCTACAAAAAATCAGATTTATATTATTATTTTAATATAGTTGGTATTTTTGTAAATAAATTCATTTTTATTGTTTTTTAAACATTTTAAAAGTGAATTATCATCTTGAAAAATCAAAACCAAATGAGTTTTAATTCATCTTGTGATTAAAGCATCATTTTTCAAACCTCAACCAAAAATCACAAATTGTTTATTCAAACTTATTTGGTGTATCATCATTTTAATAAATTTTCTTTGAATAAATACTTTTAAAAAATGATTAAATTAGGGTTTCTTTAATTTTCACCCTAATAAATCTTTTTCAAACACTCATGGGCCTCTATCAAAGTGTAAGACCCAACCTCTTTGAATAAGTCCCAACACATTTTCAAAAAACCTCAGCGCGATCGGCAGTTCAAAAATCAAATAACCTGGGCCTCCCCTCGAGTTGTAAGTCCCATTTTTATTTTTCAAAACAATCCTTGGGACTCTAATAGAGTTGTAAGACCCAACCCTTTTGTAAATAAACCTCTGTGGGCCTCAGTCATTGTATAAGTCCATCTGCAATTTTCAAAACGACGGTGCGATCACTGTTAAACCTTGGGCCTCTCCTCGAGTATAAGCCCAAATAATCTAATAGAGTTGTAAGTCCCATCTTTATTTTTCAAAACAATCCTTGGGACTCTAATAGAGTTGTAAGACCCAACCCTTTTGTAAATAAACCTCCGTGGGCCTCAGTCATTGTATAAGTCCATCTGCAATTTTCAAAACGACGGTGCGATCACTGTTAAACCTTGGGCCTCTCCTCGAGTATAAGCCCAAATAATCTTTTCAAAACAACTTCCCTTTTGATTTAGATTCAATATATATGTTGTTATCAAAACTTTCTTTAATTTCTTTGAACAACTAACAATACAGCATAGAAGCTTGCTCGCCTGTAAGTTTTAAACAGCTTTTATTTACTCGCTTTCATTTAAACAGCTCTCGGTGAATAGTATTTCTTGAACTTTACTTGGATTGAGACCCACGGGCTTCCTAAAAGCTTCCCCGCCTCCTCTCGGGCTTT
This sequence comes from Lathyrus tuberosus, assembly GCA_022829125.1. Taxonomy (NCBI): domain Eukaryota; kingdom Viridiplantae; phylum Streptophyta; class Magnoliopsida; order Fabales; family Fabaceae; genus Lathyrus; species Lathyrus tuberosus. The sequence continues at coordinate 1,473,204 of JALAZF010000841.1, forward strand.
GTACAAGGACCCTCCGACTTCTTAGAAGTTCTCATGCCTTCTCTTGGGCTTAATACAAGTACCTTTAAGACCTCTTAAAGGTATAAGATAGAATTTAGTCATCCTTTGCTAGAGTAGTCTTTCCAGTGTCAAACCTCTGACCAATTTAGGGTTGATTCTGATCCCTTAATACACCCGCCTCCTCTTGGGCATCATACAAAAGATAAAACTCTTACACACTAGTATACTTGGACAGTCTAATCCCCTTGAGTCTCAAAGACATTCCCAAGTTCCCTATAAACATAGGAAGAAACCCCGATCGTTCTGGATCGATCTCTAGTCGAGTTAAACCCATGGGTTCTAAAACCCAGTCTCTCTCCTGAAAATCCCCAGCCAAGGACAAAAGGCTGTTAATAACACTATCACAAATCAGAACCTCAAGGTATCTGATACCCCAACTCTTCTGTGACCATCATCAAGAGTTGATTCCCCACTTGGACCTGCCTCGGGATCTCAATAATCCTCAGTAGAAGCTAGCCTCCTCTTAGGCCTTGTATAATGATCCTTTCCTCAGTATTTCAGCCTCCTCTTGGGCTTTGTACAACGATTCTCCTTAGCGGAGCTAACCTTTTCAGACTCTCTTGTTGAGTCAATCACCTCTCAGACTCTCTTGTTGAGTCAATCACCTTTCAGAATCTCTTGTTGAGTCCATCACCTTTTCAGACTCTCTTGTTGAGTCAACCCTTTTAGCCTCAATCTTAGGCTTTGTACGATACAGATAAAAACACTCTCTTATTGAGTTGATCCTTTTAGCCTCAATCTTGGGCTTTATACAAGATAGATAAAAATACTCTCTTGTCGAGTCAATCTTTGTCCAGCCTCGTCTTAGGCTTGGTATAAGGATTTCCCCTAGCGGAAGTTAGCCTCCCTCTTAGGCTTGGTATAATGAATTCTCCAGCTTCTTCAGCCATAATCCTGGGCTTTGTACGGGACAGATAAAAGCACTCTCTTGTTGAGTCCAACCCTTTTAACCTCAATCTTGGGCTTTGTACAAGACATAAATCTTTATCTCTTAAGCTTTGGACAATTATTTTCCCCTGCAGAGCCATTTCCCCCCAGCCTTCTTTTAGCCTTTGAGGAATGATTTCCCAAGCAGAGTCAAACTCATTTCAGCCTCAATCTTGGGCTTTGTACAAGACACATAAAAATATCCTCACCAGAGTCAGTTAAATCTCCCATTTCACCCTCAATCTTGGGCTTTGTACAAGACACATACAAACCTCCCCGATGGAGTCAAAACCTTTCTTAGCCTCCTCTTAGGATTTGCACAATGATATCCCCAAAGAGTCAGTCTCTTTTTTTATTCAATCTTGGGCTTTGTACAAGACATATATAAACACTCTCTTGTTGAGTCGGTCTTACCCAGCATACTCTTAGGCTTTGGGTAAGGATTTCCCCAGTGGAGTCCATCAACCTCTTAGCTTCAACCTTGGGCTTTGATCAAGGCACAAAAAAATCAACAATACCTCTTTAGAGATGACAAGTTCTCTCTCAGTCAAACCTTTTAGCTTCAATCTTGGGCTTTGAACAAGACATAAATAAACCTTTTAGCTTCAATCTTGGGCTTCGAACAAGACACCAAAACATTATTTTTTTCCTCCCTTAGAATAGGAGGAACTAGGATTGCTCTGATTTCCCTGTTTTGTTTAAACGGGAATAAGTAGGCATAAGATTGCGAAATCTTAGCGAGCATACTAATCCAAAACTCTAGGTCTAGTACCTTACCAAAAACCTCGGGAAAGCCCGAAATCAAACAAAAACTCACTCATATTTCCCAAGAAACTTTCCCAACCCATTACCGGATAAACATCATCAAGTATAAAGCGAAACCTAAAGCTAATATCCAGTGGATAACCACATATAGGATGGGTAATTGACAACTCCCCATTGTATAACCTGACCCCAGACCCCCTAATCTCTTTAAGCGTTTGTTCAGTTAAACATTCGCGTGCAAGGTTAGTTTTAGATAGCTTCCCTTTCCCTTTCAGCTTCATGGGATAAATAAGAAATCAGAAAGTAGCACCCCCTCCTACCATTGCGGTGAGGAAAACCCACTGATAAGGTGGTCGCGTCACCGTCAAAAATCACTCGCTACACAACGTAGAGTACTCTTGTGATCCCAAAAAGTGCCAGACTTGGGTAGATGGGAAATAAACCATTTGTAAAGTAAGGGTACACAACATGTGATCATTCCTTCCCTGTGAAAAGTCCTTAAGTGTATAGAATGATAAGCATCTGCGAGCAAGGTTGGTACGATGTTCCCAATCAGAAATATCTTAACAACATTGGTATCGACAAAGTTGTCGATGTTGGGAAAAAGGAATAACCCATATGTGAGCAGGACAAATATATCTTTGAAAGAAGCTATGTTTCTTATACTAGAAAAGCATAATGCTTTCTCTATCAGGAATTTAGCTGGTAAACTCGGGATTCCTCCTTTAGTGGTCATGTGAGTCCTAACTTTTGACTCGTCCAAAGAGATTGCTCTTGCAATGGTTTGTTCCTTTGGAATTTCTTCCAGTCCAGAAAATGGAGCTCGATCAGTGATAGGTAATTCAATCAGGTGAGAGTACTCCTCTAGTGTTGGTACCAGTTGGTAATCCGGAAATGTGAAGCAATGATAAACCAGATCGTAGAACTGAATCAGTGTAGACAAGATTCCTTCAACTACGTGGACCCTTAATAGAGATAACAGTCCTCCGTGCTTAGCTCTGAAAGCCTCAGGGTTGGTAATCATCCTTGACAACCTCCTTAAGTCCTCTAGTTTTGGAACCTTGAAGGTATACTTGTGCGCCTTTCTTCTATCGAAATCCATAACGCAATCTCTCTCTGATATTTGAAATTATTGTTTAGTTTATTTTGAAAAAAAGATTTTTTTGTTGAAAAGAGTTTTTTTTTTAAATGAATGCATGAATGCAGCACACAAAAACATTGAAAAGACATGGGTTCAACGGTTCAACGTCACGAGCATGGAGTCATGGCTCTACCCATCCCAAAGGTTGTACTATTTTGGTCAATTTTTGTACCTGTAGAATGGGTTTTGAGTTTCCCAAAATCATTGACCCCCCTATGGATATTGACAACAAACTGATTCACTCGAGCTAGCTGTAGTGTCCTAGGGTGAATCTCATTTGAGTGTAGTATCGCATATCAACTATTCCCGATAGTCACTGCACTACCAAATGGTCATATGTTTAATGTCTACTAAATCCTCAGGGTTATGTGTACCGCACTAGGAAAACTATGTTTTCACGACAATCGGTCGTTCAACATTAAGAATCCACACTGGTACCTCGTCTGATTTGGTGGGCTACCAGGATAGCTTGTTCGGGATTCACTCCCTATAAGTTTCTCCTGTCTGTGCCACCCTTATCTTAATGTTCTCTCAAACTTTCCACATGCGTATCAATTGCATTCCCATTTGACAGAAAAATTAAACACGGATATCAAGTAGGAATAACAGTAAATATATATAGTATTTAGTATAGAAAAAGTTAAACAACCTAGACCTCTTAGGAATTCTAATCCTAGTTTGGCTCCCCAACAGAGTCGCCATTTTTCTGTAGCGTGCAATTTTTGTCGGTGACGCGACCACCTTACTGCAATGGTTGGAATTGGGTGCTACTTTTTGATTTCTTATTTATCTTATGAAGTTGGAAAGGAAAGGGAAGCTATCTAAAAATAACCTAGCACGAAAATGTTTTCTTTAACAAATGCTAAGAGATTGGGGGGTCCCGGGTCAGGTTATACAATGGGAGTTGTCAATTACCCATCCTATATATGGTTATCCATAGATTGTTTGGCATTTTCTTCTGTTATCTACTTACTGGTGTTTATCTGTCGTAAATTTGGGAAAGTTTCTTCTTTGGGAATGTGGAGAGAGTATTTTTTTATGTTTTTCCGAGTTTTTTCGATGTTTTTGGTAAGGTACTGGACCTAAAGTTTTTGTTATGTGTGCTCGCTAAGATTTCGCAATCTTATGCCTATGTATTCCCATTAAAGAAAACAGGGAAATCAGAGCAATCGTAGTTCCTCCTATTTCTATGGGAGGAAAAAGATGTTTGGTGTCTTGTTCAAAGCCCAAGATTGAAGCAAAAGGAGTATTTGTGTCTTGTTCAAAGCCCAAGATTGAAGCTAAAGGTTTTGACTGAGAGAGAATTTATCATCTCTAAAGGGAGATATATCATCTGTTTATCACAGTTGTTGGGTAACTGATTATATAGGAGAATTACTTTAACTGGAATATATGGAATCCAGCAATGCCATAATTTCCTTTATGGGATTTGTCCTGTAGGAGAAAACTTTAACTCAGTGTAGAGCAATGACATTTTTCCTTAGGAGTCTTTCATGTTAAGAGAGGGACATTGGCTTGGATGTAAATAATCCAGAGGCTTGCGACTTACAACAATTAGATGAAAGAAGGGATTTTCTAGGATAAAGAAGGACTACAGTTTGGATTTTTTAATCAACAAGTGTGTGACTTAAAGCAGTTATCTGACTCTTTTAGGGAGATCATTATACAAAGCCTAAGACGAGGCTGGAAGGAATTGACTCTTCTGGGGAAAATTTTGTCCGTCTTGTACAAAGCCCAAGATTGAGGCTAAAATGGGTTGACTCTACTGGTGAGAGGTTTTATTTGTCTTGTATAAAGCCCAATATTGAGGCTAAAAAGTTAATTGACTCAGCTGGAGAATATTTATATGTATCTTGTACAAAGCCCAAGATTGAGGCTAAAAGGTTAATTGACTGACTCAGCTGGAGAATATTTTATCTGTCTTGTACAAAGCCCAAGATTAAGGCTAAAACTAATGAGGGATGATCATTATACAAAGCCTATGAGGAGGCTGGTTGGGGAATTTCTTATATAAAGCCTAAGAGGAGGCTAGCTTCTGCTGAGGATTATTGAGATCCAGAGACAGGTCCAAATTTGGGGATCAACTCTTACTGGAGATTGCAGAAGAGTTGAAATATCAAAGACCATGAGGTTCTGAGTTTTCTGAGGGTTTATTGGGAGTAACTTGACCCTAGCTGGGGAAATTTTAAAGTAAGGGTTTAAAGATTGAGTTTTTGAAACCTGTGGAGATCTTAACTCTGCTGGTGATTGATCAGGGTTTTTCCTGTGCTTTTTAGGAAACTTGAGGGTTTCTTTGAGATCCAAGAGGAGATGAGACTGTCCAAGTCTACTGTATGAGAAGGTTGATATTTGTATGATGCCCAAGAGGAGGATGATGTTTTAAGGGATGAGAATCAACCCTAAATTGGTATGATGTTTTGACTCTGACTCTCTGGAGGATTGAACTATCAAGGGATGACTAAGTTTTGTGCTATACCTGTAGGAGGTCTTTGGGTCCTTGTACTAAGCCCAAGAGGAGGCATGAGAACTTCTAAGAAGCCTGAGGGTCATTGTACAAAGCCCAAGAGGAGGCTGGGGATGTTTTTTAAAAAGCCTGTGGGTCCAAATTTAAGAAAAGTTCAAGAAAGGTTTCACCGGGAATAATCCTCTCTTTAGTGAACAGTTCTAGGGTTTGAAGAAATTCAAAAGAGGTTTCACCGGGAATTGATCCTCTTTAGGGAAATGAATTTCTTGTACAAATTTCAAATAGTGACAGTCTTGAGAAAAGTTTCACCGGGAATAATGTCTTTCTCTATTTCATATTGTATAAGCCCAAGAGGAGGCAAAACTGTATCTGGAATTTCCTATGGGGAACTAGTTTTGACTGTGTTGAAAGAGTGACCACTGGTTTGATCTAGTCATAGACCTAATTGCCGGGGAAAACTCTAAACAGATATACAGGAATATATATATATATATATATATATATATATACATATGAAATATATAACCAAGTATGTAAAAGAAAGATGGTAGAACTTACAGGTGAGCAAGCTTCCAATGTTATAAACACAGCTGTATGGTTAGTTATTCAAGAAATTGAAGAAAGTTTTGATAACAACTATGAATTTGAATTTAAGTCAAAAGGGAAAGTTATTTTAAAAAGAAGATTGGGGCTTATACTCAAGGAGAGGCCCAAAGTTTATTTTTGTACAAGAGATGAGGCTTACAACTCAAGGAGAGGCCCAGATGAAAAACAAAGATCACTCCGTTATTCAGAAAATTGTACCGGGACTTATACAATGACTGAGGCCCAAAAAGTTTTCTGTACAAAGGAGTGGGACTTACACTCTATTAGAGACCCAAGAGTTTATTAAAAGAATAAAGATGGGACTTACAACACAAGGGGGGGGGGGTCCAAATTAAAATTGTTTGAAAAACGGAAATCGCGCCGAGATTTTTGAAATTGTATCGGGACATATACAGACTGAGGCCCAAAAATGGTTTATTTACAAAGGGATGGGTCTTACACTCTATTAGAGGCCCAAAGTGTATTTTTATACGAGAGATTGGGTTTACAACTCAAGGAGAGGCCCAAGTGAAGGACAGTGATCACACCGTTGTTTTGAGAATCGTATCGAAACTTATACAAATGATTGAGGCCCAAAATATTATTTATGTGACAAGGGATGGGTCTTACACTCCATTAGAGGCCCAAGAGTTTGAAAATGATTTGGGAGGGTGAAAAATAATCAAAACCCTAATTTGATTTTAAAAAAGGTATTTTAATTGAATAAAATTCAATTAAAATGATCTAAATTATCAAACATGTGTGGAAAACAAGTTGCGATCTTGGATTAATGTTTGAAAAATCATGTTTCATTCATAGAATGATTTGAAAATCATTTGAATTTGAAAAATCAAGAGAAGAAATATTTTTAAATGCCTAAAAATAAACAAAAATATAATTCTTTACAAAAATACCAAATATATGAAATAAATAATATTTTTGTGAAATTTTTACAGAATAAAATATTTCAATATTTTTGTGAATTTTCAAAAAAAGAACCAATAAAAAATAATTAAAATTGAGAGAGAAATTAATTTTGGAATTAATTAATAAAAACCATGAAAAATGTGAAAAATAGCAAAAAGAGAGAAAATGGCAAAATGGTCTGGTTGGGTGTTGAACCCATGACCTCCCAACTAAACACACATGCGCGCTACCACTGGGGTGGTGATACATCCGTGTATCAAAACCACCCCATATACATATAAGGGTGACAAGGTTTTAGGCCTAGCCAAGGCACCTTGGCCTAGCCCTTGCCCAAGGCTGGCCTGATTTTAGGCCTCTAGCATGAAGGCTCTAACTTCCTCATTTCTCCATGGATTTGGACAAAATTTAGATGGATCCTACCTAGAATTGCATGAGGAATCCAATGGTGCTTTTGGAATTTTCTGAAATTGTTTCTATTTTAAAACCCGATAGTGATTTCAAAATAGGCCAAAATTTACAAGTTCTATGCTATCACATCATACAAGCAATAATAGCATGGTAAATTGGTTCAAACACAACACATATGATATGTATGAGATGTCTATGATCATTGTACACCAAAGCAATGCATAATTTAAAGAGTTCAAGTTGTCATGTACTTACCTCTTGAAGCTCCTTGTGCTATCTTTCAAGATGCTTGTGCCAGAAGTGATCCAATGCTTTAGACACCTTTGATTGATCCCTTAGAAGCTTTTATAATGATCAAAACCAGCTGGAATACTCAGGAACAAGAATTAACTCTTTCTTGCAAAAGTGGCAAAAGTGACCAAAATGGTATCTCACTCAAATGATGTTACAGTTGAGAAAACATTTTTGAAATAGTTTGATGATGATATTTGGAGTATGTTTGCAGCTTTGTTTGGTTTTGAAAGTGTCTGAATCAAGACATGGCTTGAAAAATGCAAAAAAGTCAACATTTGAGGTTTTGGAGGCTGACTTTCTGATTTTGGTGTTTTAGATCAAGGGTGAGTGTTTGAACAGCTTATATATGATACATTGGATGTGTTTGGATCATGAGTTGTGGTGGAATTGCTCTCTAACTCAAAATTCAGTGGTGACTTGCAATAGAAGGCATTTTTGCATAATGAGAGAGATTTTGAGAAAATCAAGTGTTGTGGTGCTTTGGTGTACTCAAACTGACCACAATTGATGTCTATTTATAGTGCAACAAGTTTGTTTTGGCATTAATAGTGAATGGAGGCTTGGACAGTCCCATGGCCAATGGTGATCAAAAGAAATCTCAAGTTTCCTCTAGCCATTGACTTGAGGTTAGAGCACAAGCTATGAGTCCTCAGATTCAGAGATAAGGCTTGACTCAATTCAGTTAGCAATGTCTTGATGCTTGCCACCTTGTGAATCCATTGAATGCATTGAAACAAAATTTGAGTCTTTGAAATTTTTAGCCTTTTTAGGTGCCACATAGCTACATGTAGATTCTTGGACTTGGGAGGCTTGTGGATCAGACATAGTCCCTTAGATGTTATCCCTTGAGGTGTCCAAATGGATAACAAGATTTGAAATTGTCTGATTTAGTTAATTCGAGTAAAATGCACAAATCTTCCTTGGGAAGAAACCAGTCTTTGATGCCATGTTCCAAGGGTTGTAACTCCCTACTCAAATTGAATTTGGAGATGATCTGGTACTTGTTGGAAAGTTCTCATGACATACTTTAACTTTGATGTTCAAGGTTGGTCTTGGTTCAACTTGGATCAAGGTGAAAAATGACCTCAAAGTTTGGAAAAAGTGAAACAGATTCTGACTTGTTGAAAATTTCACTAAGTGTTGAAAAAAGTGGCCATTTCCAATTTTTGTGATTTTGATCAATCCATAACTCAAAATCCATGAAGATTTGGAATCTTTTATAGTTGACATATTTGAAGTATGTCATGTGAACTTTCATTTGAGCTTTGGATGGGAGAAAAAGGCCTTGTGGTTTAGGAGTTATGCCCTCGCAAAGTTGGTACAAAATCACTTTTGTTCCATAACTTAGAAAATTTTTGGTTTCTCATGGTTGCCCCTTTTGCAATAAACCTCACTTTTCTTGATTTTTCTTAATGAATGATGATCAATACCATGCATTAACATTGTTTTTAACTTATGGGAACCATATTTGTGAAAATTTACAAAAAGTCAAACTTGATTTTAGGCACAGTTGACTTTTTGTCAGATGAATTCCAAACTGTGTGATCCTTTAGGAAATCAAGTCATTGACATAATATAAACCTAATGGATGGATTCCATAGGTGTTTTAGGGTGTTTTGAATCATGTCCCAAGGTTTGAGAACTTGCATTGGTCAAAAGTTAAAGATACAGTTGACTTTTTTCTTCAAAACCCTAATTGTGGTCCAGATGAATTTGAAACTTGTGAATCAAGCTTCTTGAGTCAATCCATTGTTATAAATGGATCAATGTGGTGTGTTTGAGGCCCTAAAATCATGTCTTGAGGTCTTGGCTCATGTCTTGCCTCAAAAGTCAACTTAGGGGTGAATTAGGTCAAGAAACCCTAATTCCTGATTTTTGATGAATGCATCCTCTGAGGTTATTTTGACTTGATGATGGGACTCATAAGGTTCCTTGGAGTATCTTGGGTTATGCTTTGGAGTATTGGCTCATTCATAGAAGAAAATTTTCATCTGGAGGCATTGGTCGACAAAAATCCTAATTTGGTGACACTGTCGATCTTGAGGCTTAATCCACTTGGAATGTTGCACCTTTGTGCTTGATTCTTGATATGGGAGTCCTATTGATCCTTCATAGGTGTTTGAGAGGCTAGACAAGTTGAATATCATGTCAATTTTTTATTGATCCTTTGTCTTAGTGCTCTGGAAGGGCTTAAAACCCTAATTCTTGGTTGTAGTGAAAGCTCAACAATCCTTAAGGACATTGATGAGGCATGATGGCACATCCATATCATGGCAATGATTTGCACAATGATGGGAAATCTTGGTGGTCAAAATTTGGGGTATGACACATATAAATGACCGAGCTATAACTTTCTTGATCCATTTACTAAGCCACTGGCCAAAGACTTAGAAAAAATAACCCCGAGAGGCATGGGGTTGAAACTCCTTGAGTAAGAGTTCCGACAGTGGCGGGAACCCAATCTTACGTTAGTAGAATATTAACCTCAAGATTCAATGGGTAACAACAAATCGTTGATTGGGATGTTTGTCAAACATTTCGTGATAATGTTGACCTTTAAAATGAGGGTTGAGTTGTATTTAAACTCTTAATGAAGTTCAATACTGAGGGTATGTGTCTCATGGAAAAGGATACAATATGAACTTCACCTATGTGAATTTCGAGATGGTGTCGTTTCAAAGTGAGAGTTGGAGTTTCTCTCATGAAAAAATTCACGAAAATAGGAAAAGCACATGGCCATAACTAGTGCTAGGTGAGAAATGTAGGCGAAGAACCACTAAAGAGTGTGTGTAAGATAATGTCTGTTTAATCACAAGGGATAACGATTCAAAGCATTGCTACCTAACATTCCGATTATATCATTCTGGAATTCAGAAAATACAACACAAACCAAATATCCTCTTGTACAAATTTTAGACACTCTTCGCTACATAATCGAGTTTTCGTCGGTCTTGCGCAAATTCGATATAAGGCTGAATTATCCTGGGTATTCCTGCATTCCGACTCTAAGACATACAAGAGAGTGCTTGAAATACTATTAATGAAAGTGATTTTGTTCACGATTCCGGCATCGGTCCATTCAATTTATATTAATTTTCTAACACATATTAGTAAGCATTTTGTCCATGCTTCTTTTAAATTGTTTCCAAAAGGATCATGATGATATCTTATTTTTTTAAGAAATTTCAAAAGAAAAAACATACTTTATTTTAGAAATTTGAGACTCATTTGTTACCTATACTAATACTAATATAGATATAAATGTGAAATCAATTTAATTTATTAACAATTGAAAGCAACTCATTTTCGGAGCACTGTGCATGATAATTTTGCAGTCTTCAATAACATTGCTCATAAAGATAAATTCACATACCAAAGTTGCATCATTCGTTTGATTGCAGGTTCAATATAGTCTTGTCCATATCTGTTTTTATCCATAAAGATAAGATTAATTAAGAAATTAAACTAATAATATCATTAATTATTTGATTTAAAACAATGAAACCAATATGCCAAGACATATATGGTAATAATGAAACTATTTTCTAATTAATTTTTTTCTTAATCAGAACAATACTGCTACAAAAGGAGGTACACATTCTTATCTAGAAAATTTTACCCTATACCCCATCATTTATTCCCCTATTCCTACATTATGTTTTTTTTACCAAAGTATCCTTATATAAATAAGTGCAAAATTTTTCTAATTTAATTATTTGATCCACAATTTAATAAATAAATCTATCTTTAAAAGTTGTTTTATTAATATTCTCAGTAAATATGGTAAGTATTATCTATACTATTATATAATCTTTTAATGTCTCCATCAAAAATTTTTTGCTAAATGTTTTTCCTTTAATTAATTAATTAAATATAAATATATTTATTATTAACTCCATTTAAAACTTCCGACTAACTCATTCTTATATTTTAAATAATTATTAATTAACAAATGCAATAAGACACGTTCTAAATTTTTTTTAAATGCAACCACCTACCAAAAATTAATTAAATATAAATATATTATTATTAACTCCATCATTTAAAAATTCTAACTAAGTCACATTCTTATATTTTAAATAATTATTAATTAACAAATGCAATAAGACACTCAAGAATTTTTTTTTAAAATGCAGCCATCTACCAATAATATGTTAACATATTCACTACCCAGCATAACTTTTTTCTTCATTTTATTAATTAATCTTGTATTATTAATAATTAAATATTATTATTATTAATTAAATAATAATTAAATTAAAATATTTAACATGTTTAATTCTCAAATTTCTCTCCGCTCAACACTCTATATTTATGTCATACAAACAATTAACCTTTCTCTACTCATAACATCTCTTTAACCTCACATTAATAAGACACATAGTAATATTAAATTAAAAAATTAAAAAAAAAATTAGACATATAATGCAAACCTTAAATTTACTTAATTCAATAATAAATTAATAAATATAATTCATAAAACGGTTAAAAAATTTTATAACCCCCACTAATTTTATCTTCCCACTAATCAAATTTATATCTCATCAATTTATACATTTATTTTACTATTTACTAGATTTAAAATAAAATTAGTGGGGGCTATAAAAAACTTTAACCATTTCATGACTTATATTTATTAATTTATTTTTGTATTAAGTAATTTTAAGGTTTGCATTATTGTCTAATTTATTTACTATTTTATTTTTTAATTTAATATTACTACGTGTCCTATTAATGTGGGGTTAGAGAGATGTTAATTGTTTGTATGATATAAATAAAGAGTGTTGAGCGGAGAGAAATTTGAGAAATAAACATGTTAAATATTTTAATTTAATTATCATTTAATTAATAATAATAATATTTAATTATTAATAATAAAATATTAATTAATAAAATGAAGAGAAAAGTTATGTTAGGTAGTTACTATGTTAACATATTATTGGTAGGTGGCTGCATTTTTAAAAAAAATTAGGAGTGTCTTATTGCATTTGTTAATTAATTATTATTTAAAATATAAGAATGTGACTTAGTTAGAAGTTTTAAATGATAGAGTTAATAATAAATATATTTATATTTAATTAATTTTTGGTTGGTGGTTGCATTTTAAATAAATTTTAAGACATGTCTTATTGCATTTGTTAATTAATATTTATTTAAAATATAAGAATGAGTTAGTCGGAAGTTTTAAATGGAGTTAATAATAAATATATTTATATTTAATTAATTAATTAAAGGAAAAAGTTTTAGTGGAAAATCTTTGATGGAGACATTATAAGATTATATAATAGTATAGATAATACTTGCCATATTTGTTGAGAATATTAATAAAGCAGCTTTTAAAGATAGATTTATTTATTAAATTGTGGATCAAATAATTAAATTAAGAAAATTTTGCACTTATTTATATGAGGATATTTTAGTAAAAAAAAATATAATGTAGGGGTAGGGGAATAAATGATGGGGTATAGGATAAAATTTTCTCTTATCTAAAGTCAATATTGGTGAAGACAGGCTACAAAAGAAGGGATGCGCTTATGAAAAATATTATCTTTGCTTATGAAGAATTGTAATAATGGAAGATTACTTTTGTTCCAAAAAATAGCATAAAGCAATCACTGCAATGCTTGGTTGCACTACTTCACTATAATATTTATGTTCTATTACTATCCATCCACCAATCATAAACCTTGACCTAAGTTTTAAGAATAAATAAGAGAAATAAATCAAACTGAAGGGGCGGTAAATCAAAATATAGAAATAGGTTCGAGAAAATCAAACCAAACACACACAAAAAAAGAAGAAAAATCAAAGAGGTTAATTTATCCAAGGAACATAATAGAGAGAATAAAAAATTACAAAGAGATACTGATATTGGTGTGTTGTTGCTGAAGAAATTGATAAAGAGAGTTTCATTCCCAACATAGTGACATTATGAAAAACATAAAACCTCATATGAAGAAATCGTTAAAAAATCAATGTATGTTCATCGAAAAAGAAAACAACAACAGTGAAAATAAATAGGTATGGAGGAAGATTTCTTTTTACGCGGCTCATCTTTGAGGTCTCTTATGTGAATTCATTATTAAACTTGATGTATTGTTTTGTTACCTATTGCAAATAAAAAAAAACATAAACACTTTTTATGGGTATGGAGGAGGATTTCTTTTTACGCGACTAATCTTTGAGATCTCTTACTTGAATTCATTATTAAACTTGATGTATTGTTTTGTTACCTATTTCAAATTATAAAAAAAAAAACATAAACACTTTTTATGGGTATGGAGGAATATTCCTCATAAGAACAAATCGGAAAAAAAATTAAAGCATGTTAATAAAAAAAGAAAGCATGACTTACATTAATAATGAAAAACAGAAACTTGAAAAAACAATATGGAAAAAAATCTCATAAGAAGAAATCGAAAAAAATTAGAGAATGTTCATGGAAAAAGAAAACAATAATAATGAAAATAAATGGGTATGGAGGGAGATTGCTTTTTATATGACTCAACTTTGAGATCTGTTACTTGAATCCTTACTCAGCTTTGAGATTTGTTACTTGAATGTATGTTTAGCCCCCAAAATAAACTCAAAACCATGTAATACAAACTTAAACGAAAATGAAAAAAAAATTGAAACAAAAAAAAAAGGAACCTTATAAAGTCAGTTTCAAATGGGTTGGAGAGATGAAGGGGATGGGGTTTATAGAAAAGGTTTGAAATTGATTGAAGACGTGAAGGAGATGAAGAATGTTGGGAAGTTTGGAAATATGTTAGAGATATGGGTATAGATGAAGTTGGAAGAGAAGGAGATGAAGGTGACTCGAGAGATATGGTATTCAAAAAATTGAAATTGGGGAGAGAACGAGATGTACGTGATGAAATTGGGATGATTGAAAGGAAATTGTGATGGTAAAGCAGAGAGATTGATTTGATATATATTCAGTTTACAGTTAGAAATAAACTATTCAATTGAGAAATATGATTATAATAGTTTAAATAGGTGTAACTGAAGTAAATAATAGGTTAAAGTAGAACCAGATAGGACATTTGGTAATGAATGCAAAAATTAGACCGAGAAATCTCATCAATTGGATAAATGTCAACTTTAGATCAATAGGCAAGTTGGTTTTTCCTAGAGTAATCAATTATCTTATATTTTGGATTAGGAGACATATATTAGAAATAAAATAACCAATAATTAAATAGAGTAAAAGTAACAGTAAGAGTACCATAAGTACTCATGAATTACTAACCATCCATGTCGAAAACCAGATAGAAAAACAACAAGAAAAATAATAATAAAAACACCCCAACCGCCATCTAAGAGAAATGAAAACAGACCCAAGAAGCTGCAAAGACTATCCCAAATCTTTGTACTTACGAACCTTTGGAGAGAGCGAGCGGGAAGAAGGTAGGAAACATCATCTGTGCAAAATAAAAGAATGGAAGTTGGCTACCCAGCACACCCTTAAATGCCCATCCACTTGAGCGGATCCTTCTCCCAATCGACCAGAGATATTGAAAACCCTCAAGCATAAGAATGAACTCACTTCCACATCAAGCTAATTATAAAGAACATCCAATGATTATCTATCTAACTTTTTTGCAAAAAAAAGTTTTGTTATGCATTTTCCAAATAGTTTAGACCACAGAATACTAGATTGAGATTAGGCCTAATGACGCATGTTTCACATACCAAAAAACCTAGAACTTTTCAAAAATCCCCAGGATCGTCTGAGGAAAAACCTTCACTCACCCAATCCATTTAAAAATATAAACCAAAAAGATGAAATTACCTCGTATAAAACAAAGAGATGATCTTCCATCTTCATCTGCCCAACACAGAAAACACACCCCCCAAAAATAGGACCCAACACTATTTTTCGCCTAAGGAGATTTTTCCTCTTCGACAATGTATTTTGAATTATCTACCAATAGAACATCAAACCTTATACAACCCTCCCTGACTTATTACCTAGTGCCCTGCAAGAGGCAGCTGACTTTTATAGGCTAACACAACCGATAAAGCCCTTATTTGGGCCAGGCATCCAAACCCAAACATCTACCACACCATCTCTAAGTAAACCTATGATAAGAGTAGTCAAAGATTCAAAGAGCTCATCCTCCTAAACTAGGAAATATCGTCGCCAACTAAATCTTCAAACCCAAACATCACCTTCCCAAATACCCATGGAACCCAAGACGTGAGACTTTTGCTCCAAGATCCAGAAAAGTCTCTCAAAAGAAACACACTTAGTGTTAGTCCCCACTTAAAAATCATGCTAGAACTTAGTCTTTTGACCATCCCCAAACTTCCTCATACAAGAGGATGCAAACCAGTCAGAAATTAGATTCGGTGGATACCCAAGAAGTGAAACACCTCTTCATCAGAGGATAACCAACCCCTTGAGACACATATATTCCCTTGAAAATGCCTCTCCAAAGTGAAGTGTATCCTAAATAATCCTCCATCTCCACGTCTTGAGAATGATACTCTTATGTAATTTTCACATGAAATAAAGGATAAAATTTAAAATTTTCAATTGGTGACATGAGTTATTTACTATTTATATTTCTATAATCATACAATAATGATAAATTAATGGTTAGAATGAAAATATGTTCTATAAAGTTAGATTTTATAAGATATAAGATTGGTTTAGTAGTAGTATTAAAATCTCTTGGCTTAAGTGGGTCGATGTTTGCAAATCTAAGAATAAAGGTTGTTTGGGGATTAGAGATATTTGTTTGGTTAATTGGGCTATTTTGGCCAAATAGCGATGGAGTTTGATATTGGGTGCTTCCGGTCTTTGGCGTGATACTATTGCAGTTGGGCATGATGCTTCACTCCGTGTCTACTTGGTGAACATGAGTGCTTCTTCTTCTGTCCAAAGACTATGATGCTTCTGATTGGACTTAGGGATTTTGAATACTTAAGAAGGAAAGGATGCAGAATAGCCTAGAGGGAGGATCAGGTATACTTCTTCTTGTAGGTCACCATGTATGAAAGTATTATTGACATCCAACTCGGTTAGGTGTGTAACGTCGGTTTTTTGGTGACGCGACCACCTACCGCATAATTTTTAGCTGCTACTTTTTTATTTCTATATTTATTCTATTTATTCTATGAAGCTTAAAAGGAAGGGGAAGATATCTTAAACTAACCCTACACGCAAATGTTTTCTTTAACAAATGCTAAGAGATCGGGGATCGGGGTCTGGTTATACAAAGGGAAGCTATTAACACCCAGAGTATCTATAGTAATCTATAGGAACCTTCTTTTGCATGTATTTATACTATCTTGAAATGCTTTCTGGTGTTTATCTACTATTGATTGGGAAAGTTTCTCCTTTGGGAGTGTTGAGAGAGTGTTTTGTTATTTTCGGGTTTTCTATTATTTTTGGGAAGGTACTGGACCTAAGAGTTTTTTATTTGTGTGCTCGCTAAGATTTTGCAATTTTATGCCTACGTATTCCCGTAAAGAGGTTTGGGAAATCAGAGCAATCGTAGTTCCTCCTATTCTATGGGAGGAAAGACATTTGGTGTCTTGTTCAAAGCCCAAGATTGAAGCTAGCTGAGTATTTGTGTCTTGTTCAAAGCCCAAGATTGAAGATGAAGTTTGACTGAGAGAGAATTTGCCATCTCTAAAGGGAGATATCTTACCTATTCATCACAAAGGTTGAGAAATTGGTTATAAAGGGAAAGTTACTTTAACTGGGATTTATGAAATCCAGCAATGCCATAATTTCCTTTATAAGAGAGATGTCATGAAGGAAGAAGCTTTAACTCAGTGTAGAGCAATGCCAATTTTTCCTTATGAGTCTTTCATGCTAAGAAAGGGACATTGGCTTGGATGTATGGAATCCAGAGGCTTGCCATTTACAGCAGTTAGATGAAAGATAAATTTTAGCCAGGATAAGGGAATGACTATAGCTTGGATTTTGAATCAACAAGTGTGCCACTTACAACAATTATCTGGAAAAAGGTTTTGATTGTTTATTTTTGATATGTGATGTATAGAAAAGTGTCTTCCTACAGAGTGGACTCATAGTCTCATCTGAGGGGATGTTGATTTTGTGTGCCTTGATCAAAGCCCAAGGTTGAAGCTGGAAGAAAATGACTCCTCTGGGGAAGGTTTTATCTGTCTTGTACAAAGCCCAAAATTGAGGCTGCCTGGGGAAAATTCTTATATGAAGCCTAAGAGGAGGCTGACTTTTGCTGAGGATTATTGAAATCCAAGAGAAAGTATAAACTGTATTGGGAATCCAAAGGGAAACTAACTCTTGTTGGAGAATCAGGGAAGAATTGAAGTACCAGATGCCATGGGGCTCTGATTCTGTTAGGGATTCGTTGATGGTAAATTGATCCTGGCTGGGATTTTCAAGGTGAAAGTTAAGCCTTGTTGGGGGTCAAAGGAGTTTAAAGATGAGTTTGAAAACCTTAGAGGTTTTTAACTCTGGTGGAGACTGGTGTATTGGTAAAATGATCAGGATCTATCCTATAGTTTTAGGAAGCTTGGGGGTCTCTGTGCGAGGTCCAAAAGAAGACTATGATAATGAGACTTTCCAAGTCTATTTGAATGAAGCCCAAGAGGAGGATGAGACTATCCAAGTCTCTTAAAAATGGTAGACTCTGGTGTAGAGAGATCTTTGTATGATGCCCAAGAGGAGGCTTTGGTTTTAGAGATGGATAAAAACTTCTGACTGACTGGATGTTCTGGAAATTTGACTCTCATGGGGATTGAACTAGTAGAGATGACTAAATTCTATCCTATGCTTTTAAGAAGCCTTTTGGTCCTTGTACTAAGCCCAACAGGAGGCTGGGGGAACTTTTAAGAAGCCTGGCGGTCCTTGTAATAAGCCCAAGAGGAGGCTGAGGATGCTTTTAAGAAGCCTATGGGTCCAAGCCTAAGAAAAGTTCAAGAAAGTTTTCACCGAGAATTAATCCTTTCTTTGTTGAATAGTTCTAAGGTTTGAAGAAATTCAAAAGGGGTTTCACCGGGAATTAATCCTCTCTGGGGAAATGAATTTCTTGTATATATATATATATATATATATATATATATATATATATATATATATATATATATATATATATATATATATATATTTCTAAGTTTTGACAGTCTTGAGAAAAGTTTCACCGGGAATAATGCTTTTCTCTGTTCCATAATGAATAAAGCCCAAGAGGAGGCAGACTGTATTGAGGGAAGTTTCCTATGAAGGAACTAGTTAATGACTATGTTAGAATTAACCTCTAGTTTGACCTAAGTGTAGACCTAGCTGCTGGGGCAACTCTAGACAAATATGCACAAGTATATACAGATAAGTGAATTAACAGGTATATAAACAAGTATGCATTGAATTGAAAAGATGTCGGGTCTTATACTCTGAAAAGAGGCCCAAGTGTATTGTGATTGATTGTATGATTTCAACTGTATGATTAGGGTTTTGAGAAATTGAAGAAAGTTTTGAGGAAACTTTGAATTTGAATTTGAATTAAAAGAAAGTTGTTTAAAAGAAAAGTATGTTTGTGGCTTATAACTCAAAGAGAGGCCCAAGTGGTCTAAGAGCAATTTCACCAGGAATAATGCTCCTCTTAGTACCAGTTAAAACAGATAGATGATTTTGAAAATAGAGGTATGAGGCTTATAACTCAAGGAGAGGCCCATGGATGTGGTTTATTGTTAAAAACAAAGTTTATGAACAAAAGATTGGGGCTTATACTCAAGGAGAGGCCCAAATGACTTATTTTGAAAACAGTGATCGCACTGCGATACCGAAAGACGTTGTGGAACTTATACTATAGCAAAGGCCCAAAATTTTATTTATGTACAAAGAGGGTTGGGTCTTACAATTTATTAGAGGCCCAAAAGTGTTTGTAAAGAAGAAAAATGAGGCTTATACTCAATGAGAGGCTCAGATGAAAAATAACGAACACGCCGTTGTTTTGAAAATTGCATCGGGACTTATATTATGACAGAGGCCCATAAATTTTTTATTTACAAAAGAGGTTGGGTCTTACACTCTATTAGAGGCCCAAAAGTGTTTCAAATGAAGTTTGAAAATTTAAAACCAAGGAAAACCCCTAATTTTAAAAAATACAAATTTTCATAGAAAATAAAATAAAAAATGATTTAAAATACGTTGTGATCTTTGAAAAATGTTTTGAAAAATCATGTTTTATTCATATGAAAGCTTGAACTTCATTTGAGTTTGAAAAATCAAGAGAAAGATTTCATTAAAAATGTTTAAAAACAAATAAAAAAGAAATTCTTTACAAAAATTCAAAATATATTAAATAAATAATATTTTTTTATATTTTTGTGGAATAAAATATTTTAACATTTTTGTGAATTTTGAAAAAAAAAGAACCAATCAGAAATGATTAAAATTGAGAGAGAAATTAATTTTTGAAATCAATTAAGAAAATTAACTAAAATTCAAAAAATCAAATTTTCAAAAAAAGGCGCCAAGAACACTTGTTCTTGCTCGCGCGTGCTCTGGTTTTCTAGATTTGCAAAACCCTCTCTATCTCACTAAATATGTGATGAAATCAAATGAAATAAACATCAATCTTGCTCGATTTTGATCAAGGAATATGATGGTGGTATTTAATTTCATTTATTTTATGTGTGGAGTGAGATAATTGTGATGAACACAAAAACCCTAGTTTTTGCAAAAACCATAGTGAAATTCTATACACAAATGAAATCATGCAATTGATTGAGGGTTATTACTCTATGAACTACCAGAAACATGTTGGTAACTTGAAAACAAATTTATGATGCATGGAGTATAGAGTTTGAGAGCTTCAGGCTTACTTGTGCAAGAGGAATTCGAATTTTGTTGTAGAGGTGTTACAGATGTTGTGTGATGATCTGGACAGCTTCAATGGGCCTTATGTAGTGTGTTGAGAAGCTTGGAATGGATTGAAAACACCTGGATCTTGTTGTGGCACTTCAACTGCAATTAGGCCTAAGTTGGATATTGAGCTTTGTGATTCTGATGTTACAGATGATGGAGAAGTGTTTGGATAGCTTCTATATGATATATGTGTGGTGTTAGGATCATTGGTTGTGGTGGAATGGCTCTCTATTGAAAAATTCGAATGTTACTTGCTAAAGATGCATTTTCTGGTTTTGAAGAGTGATTTGGAGGAAAACATGAGTGGAGATGTTTTGGAGTGTGTTAATTAGTCACAAATGACCTTTATTTATAGTAGATGAAGTTTGTTTTGCAAGGAATAGTAAATGGAGGCTGATCACTATGTGTAGCTATGTAGCCATTGACTTGTTTGGATTGGCATTCAATTTTTGTAGGTTTGAAAACTCAGAGCTTGGACTGAATCTTGACTGGTTTGGATTGGCATAGCTTGGTTTATGACACCTCGATGCATTGCATTAATGTAACCTTGCCAAAATTGAATTTCAAATTTCATGTCATGATGGATTTGCACATGCTTAAGTGGAATTCTTGACTCCTTGATCAAGTAAAAAGTGAGTCATCAGAAGTTTTGTGTTTTTGGAAGATGACAAAGTTGGCAAAGTGACAAAACTTGAATGAGAAAATCGTGTGGCACAAGTCATGCACTCATGTTGTCTTGAAAACCCAGATTTTTAGGTCATGTTACAAGGCTTGTAACTTCTTGCTCAAGTTGAATTAGGATGAGTTCTTGTACTTTTTGGAAAGCCCATATATCATACTTCAATTTTGATGTTTAACTTTGGTCTTGATTCATATTGTATCATGATGGAAAATGCCTCCAAAGTTGGACAAAACATGAGACATATTTTGTCTCAAATTTTTCTAAGTGTTTGAAAAATATCCATTTCTTTTTTTTTTTATTTTGATCAATCCATGAATATTTGGAATATGGTGTAGTTGACAATCTTTTAGTATGTAATGAGAGCTTTCATTTGAGGTTTGGATGGAATAAAAAGGTTTCTTGGATCACGAGTTATGGTCTTGCAAAGTTGGGTAGAAATCACTTTTTTCGATAACTTAGTGAAATTTTAAGTTTCTTAAGGTTGCCCCTTTTGCAAGTAACCTCACTTTTCTTGATTTTTCTTGATGTATGATGATCCAAACCATAAGTTAATATTATTTTTGACTTAAAGAAGCCATGTTTGCCAAAAAATCCCAAAAATCAAACTAGGTTTTGGGGTACAGTTGACTTTTTATCAGATGAATTTCAAACTTTGTGATTCTTTATGAAATCAAGTTCTTGGGCTAAATCAAACCTAATGGATGGATTACATAGGTGTTTTAGAGTGTCTTGAATCATTTCCCAAGGTTTGAGATCATGTCTTGGTCAAAAGTCAAAGGTATGGTTGCTTTTTTCTTAGAAACCCTAATTTGTGGTCCAGATGAATTTGAATCCTTATATTGCCCATGATCAAGTTCTTTGTGTCAATTTAGACTTGTAAGAGGATCAATATAAGATATTTTAGGTCTTAAAAACATTTCTTGAGCTCTTGGCTCATGCCTTGCTTCAAAAGTCAACTTAGGGGTGAATTAGGTCAAGAAACCCTAATTCCTGATTTTGGTTGAATGCATCCCCTGAGGATATTTTAAACTTATGATTGGATCCATGAGGTCCCTTTGAGCTTCTTGGATCATGTTTTGAAGTTTTAGCTCATGCCCAGATGAAAATTTCTCTCTGGAGGCCTTGGTCGACCAAAACCCTAATTTAGTGATGTTGATGATCTTGAGGCTTACCAACTTGAAATGTTGCACTCTTGTGCTTGATTCTTGATATGGGAGACCTCTTGATCCTTCATGGTTGTTTGAGAGGTTTGACAAGTTGAAGATCATGTCCATTCTTGATTTATCCTTTGTCTGAGTACTCTGAGAGGGTCCAAAACCCTAATTCTTAATTGAGGTGAATGCTCAGCAATCTTTGAGAGGACTGGTGAGGCATGAAGGTACATCCATATTATGGTGATGATTTGCATAATGATGGGAAATCCTGTGGTCAAAATTTAGGGCATGACTGATGCCCATATTTAATCTTCTTAGACCTGAAGGTGTGAATGGTAAAGACATTCGGACATTCAAGGTAAAAGAGGATTAAATATCGGAATACCCGAAATTTTGACTGTGGTTGTGAATAGCAGTTATTTGCTCATCCATCTTCTTTTGCTAAGCAAGGCTACTTAGAAAAGGGTAAAACTTCCCCTCGATCCTAGTCTTCTGCCACGAAACTGGTCTTAGTTTTCTTTGAAATAAACCTCCCCTCGATCCTGGTCTTCAGCCACGGAACTGGTATAAGTTTCTTCTTGAAATAAACCTCCCCTTGATCCTGGTCTTCTGCCATGGAACTGGTCTCAGTTTCTTCTTGAAATAAACCTCCCCTCGATCCTGGTCTTCTGCCATGGAACTGGTCTCAATTTCTTCTTGTCGAGTTCTTCTCTTGACAAGGAATACTATCTGTGATGGTTTTCACAAAACTTCTCGCTGGGGAGATGCCAATTGATGGAAAAAGATTTGATGTCAGACTTGTTGGGGATAACCATTTGTCTGAACTGTAGAGGTGTGCAAACTTCTCTATTAGAGATGCCATTTTCTTGGAGATGTTACATCATACTTCCCTTCGAGACCTTTTTCGGATAGACGCCATGTGATGTAATCTAATTTTGAGGTGCTGATGACTCTATTGAAAGCAAAAAAAATTCGGAGAGAAATTGCTGTATTGCCAAGAGTCTTCTGTCGAGAGGCTTTCTTTGGGGATTTTTTTTTCGGAAAGAAAAATATCATCTTTATTGGTGAAGAGTGAAGTTCCAAAGGTGTATAACCAAACAGCTTATGGTAGTTCAGAGGTTCAAGTTATCAAAGTGGTCGAGGACAGACTCCAATCCAGGACTAAACTAGAGGGAGATTGTTTAGACGGTACATTTTCCTGAAGAGGAAAGAACTTAGACCGGGATTTTGTCCTATCTGACATGATAAGGAAGACTGAAAACTCTATAGGAGAAAGGACGTTTATCACTTGGGGATGAGTGTGACCAGAGAGATATTAATCCAACATGAGTATGAATATGAATCAATTATGCATGATGTATGTGTGGAATGCTGACAAGACAGACATGACATACGGACTGGTGATGAACGCAACTGGATACTCGGGAAGGATTATACTCCCCTATTCCGACTGTGGAGAACAGGCTATTCGTTAGGGAGATTCTGAAATTGGAGAATCTTGGTTTGATCAAGCTGCTGAATATTGGAAACAAGCTATAGCCCTTACCCCTGGTAATTATATTGAGGCACATAATTGGTTGAAGATTGTAACACCCTAAAAACCCCATGTAAAATAATACAATTATCAGAGTAAAGTTTATAGAAAAATTCATCACTTAAGATGTTACTTCCAACTTGTAAGTTCTTGTAATTGGCTGAAATTTTGTTAAAACAATGTTGATGTCATAGTTGATGTTGCAACATGAGCTTCTAACAGTATTGTTATGTTTTGGCTAACATTCTGTTGAAGAGTTAAAGAGCTGAAGAGTGATGTCACATGTGAAGTCTTAACATCACTATACCAGAACATTACAATATCAGGTCTGGGATGATTAATTAGGGCTGCACGTGTTTCTGGTGTGAATGAAATATTCTGCTGAAAAGAATCAGAGATAGCAGGCGAAAATCATGGGCTAGATATATTCTGTTGCAATCATTAGTTGTTGCTAATTTAACTCAGAAAGATATGGAGAACAATTAAGAGTTAATTATGAAGATTTGATTGAAGATTTGATTGAAGATCTATTTAGTAGCAGAATCTTTTGCAGATTTGGTACAGAAGGTTTGATATGATTTGAAGGCCCAAATCCAGTTGGGAAAAAGCTATAAATAGAATGCTTGTAATCTAGAATTGGTACGGGTCCAAGATGTAGAACATTAGGGCTTTGTCTAAGTGAACCACTCGGGTTGTGAGATGGTCACTGTGTTATTACTCAGAAACCTGTAGGTAATGAGTATTGTATTGTTCTTGGAGGAAGCTGTTAAGCAACTCCAAAGTAAGTCATGGAAGTGTGTCTTCTGGTTTTCTGTGTTGGAAAAGTCATTGGTAAACAAGCTGTCGATGCAGTGACGGTGTAGTTGATTGCTAGACATCATGGCTATGATTGGAAGTGAGATGGAGTCTCTTACCTAGGGAGGACTTAGGTAGAAGGGTCATTGGGTAGTGATTAAATTAGGTAGATTGTCAACTGGTCTGTTGAGTCTGTAATTTGATACTACTTATAGTGGACTTCCTTCCTGGCTTGGTATGCCCCCAGATGTAGGTTGTTGAACCGAACTGGGTGAACAATTCAGTGTGTTATTTACCGTTTCTATTATTGCCTTGTTCAGCAGATTGCGATGTTGTGACATTGCTCAAAGACATCACACATCTGTACCAGAATTTCAATTGGTATCAGAGCTGGCATCCTGTCTGTTTCTGGATGAGATCTAGGGAAGATACTTTCTGGTTCAAGAGCAAGGAAGATAGTGTTGGACTTGGTCAGTTCATAGAGGTGTTTGTATGGTCCCTTGAAGTGGAGGATGGACTATTCATGACAAGGTATGTAGCTTTGGTGGAGAACTGCGGTTGTGAGTTTGAACCTTTTTGTTGGCACTTGTTTTATGGTGATGGTGTGCAAGGATTATTGAGTAGTGCCTAAAGGTTATTGAGGAGTTGTTGTGTGTTCCGCTGCATGGTATCTGATTTGGTTCTTGTATCTCTGGTGATGAGATTCTAGGAAGGTATTCTCTTGGAAAGACTTTAGGGTTTGGTCTCCTCAGCAGGTTATTCTATGATGTTGTAGTTTATGCAAGACAGCTTCAACCGTTTGGTTAGAGATGCCAGAGATACTTGAGGATTATCTCATGTCCTTGTTTTGGGAAAGAAGTGATCATAAGGTGAATGGATCTTAGTGAAGATTGAGAAGAATATATTCAGAACGGTGATTCCTTCTTTATCATCTTTCTTGATGGTGAAAGAAGGGGGTAGAGTCAAAGCAAAAAGAGTATCACTGTCAAATCTTTCATGCGGGAGTGAAGATCTTGATCAGTCATCTCATAAGCTTAGATGTGGTTTCATCAAGAAAGAAGCTGAGCTTACTATGTCAATTCTAATGTCTCGACATCGTGCTTCACATTAGCAGTTTATGGTAAATGCTAAGTCAAAGACCTATTACATTGTAGCTGTTTTGAAGGATCACTGAAGCTGTGAAGTTGAACAATTTTTGAGATGTTGTTCATAATGTCATAGCATTTCAGCAGGAGCTGGTTGAAGAGAAGGGAAAAGGCATCCAAGAGTGTGAAGTAGCAGGGTAATTTCGCCGGTGGTCAATTGGTGTTTGCTTGAGCTCTTTCAGTTTTGTGCCTTGAAGGATTCAAAGGAGCAGATTGTCTGCGGTATGGTTCTGCAGAAGGATGACAGTTATTACTCTTTGAGGTCTGAACCTTGTGCTTATTAGAAGAAGCCTCTGGAAGAGTGTGTTATGCAAGTTACTGCAGTTTTGTTGGTCTAATCTTGGAAGATGCTGATATACTCTTGTATGTTCCCTGCAAAGAGATATGTGTGAATGAATATGATTAGAACTGATGTTGAAACATCATTTTAGAGTAGAGTATAAGATCAAGACATTGACCTTACCTGGAAGAGTTTTGTGGTAGTCATGATGGTTTGTTTTGGAGAAGATTCAGAAGATGGCAGTTACCTTGACTGGAGTTGAGTATTTATCTGCTTTTGAGGATGTGCTTTCAACAAATGACAAAATACATAGACGGGAGACTATGTACATGTCTGATGTAAAAGTGCAGGACTGTTGAAGTGT
Organism: Lathyrus tuberosus; assembly: GCA_022829125.1. Classification (NCBI taxonomy): domain Eukaryota; kingdom Viridiplantae; phylum Streptophyta; class Magnoliopsida; order Fabales; family Fabaceae; genus Lathyrus; species Lathyrus tuberosus. The sequence continues at coordinate 1,499,594 of JALAZF010000841.1, forward strand.
TGAGAATATACTCTTCGCTGTGGCTCTTTATTGGTGTTGTTGAAGACATCATAATCTTGAGGGTTTCAGCTTGGATTAGTTTATTTCTGATCTAAGTGGTTGGGAGCATGGTGTTTGCTCTGGTTGTGAAGGTCAAGGATAAGTGGCAGTTATCTCTGGTTTTCTATTGACGGCTCTACTAAGGGAAGTGACTTTCTTTAAGTATTGTTATGGGGTAGTCTTGGACTACTTATTTTCTGAAGATTCAGATGTGGTAGGTTTGAAGTCTTTGGGGTTTCAAAGTAGGATGGAGGTTGTCTACTCAAACTTGATTGTTGAATCAAGTCTATGAGAGCATGGAAATCTGTTTCTGCAAAGGGAGGAGGTTCTTCTGAGTGGCAGAAGGTTGAGCTGAATTCAACAGTTGGATGTTCTAACATCTAGCTTAACATCAGGAGTCTCAGCTGGTGATGTGGCACATCAGCAAAGGATAGGGTGATCTACAGGAATGAACTATAGGATCGTTCTCATGGCAGTTTGTGGGAGCTGCAGCAAGGAGAAGATGTTACATGACCATGGCTTAGGGAGTCTAAGTGTGTTTGCTTTTGAGCAAGTGGAACATGTGACTTGAAGATCAAGTTTCCTTGGTGGATCAAGATATCGTTGTGAGAGTTCTGACATTCATGAGGTGGTCAAACTGTGGCATTTGGTTGATCTCGGAAGAGGATTTGAAGAATCAAGATAATCAGAGTGTGGCAGCTGGTTATTATTGAGGATTATCTTGGAACAAGTTACTCTTGGGCAGAAGGGTAATGAGTTGAAGACTCAAGGAGATTATTCTTCTTGAAGATGAAGAGTATGACTGCCTTTGGAGAGTTAGCCCATGTGTTGCCTAGGTTTGTTGGTATAGGCTTGAGGGGGAGTAATCATGTTTGAACAGCTGGTGTTTTTCTGCTGCGAGTACCTCTTGAAGTGATTGGATCTCAGTAGAGCTGTTAAGTAAGCTGAGAATTCGTGGGGTCTGTATAGGCATGAAGATGTTCATATGCTTGAACTGAGAAGTGGTGTTTTGTTTGTGATGTCAGATCAGATGTTGTGACTTAATGTCATGGTTACTACTGCTTGGGATGAGTAGATACATTTGTGCTGCTGAACTCATGCAAATATTTAAGGGGAGCATGATAGTGTGTCATGCGTGATTGCTGAAAAGATGTGGAACTCCTTACTGTGTATGGGAGAATTTATGTTCCTCTGCAGACATTGGAAGAGCCTTGTGAGAAGGTAATCTTTTTCTGACTAATAGTAGATACTTTGAAGGGAGTCGTAGTATCTGTCTATGAATAGGGGTAAATATCTTGACGGGAGACTAGGTATTTGTCTAGAGAATCTGTAGTCTGGACATTATGGTTCATGAATGTATTTTTGATGAAGAAGGCGTGATCGTTTATCTAATACTGATGTCCTACATAATGTTACAACTTCTTTGTCTGGAGTGGGACTATGCGTGAGGTATTGGGAGAAGCAGCATTAGTGTCTAGAGTGGCAGTTCTTAAAGTTAAGGATGTGGCAATTTCATTATGCTATTATCTGGAGTCAAGGAGTGAAAGTGTAGTATGTGTATGTGCTCATCAAGTGTGCTCAAATGTAGAGGATTAGTTAACCATGACAGGGGGGAGTACTTGTCTATGGATTCTGCAGCAAAGGTGCATATATTATGGAGCTTGCATGCTGATCAAGCTTGTGGAGATTGGAGATAATGTCAGATAACATGTTATTGGATGGCATGTTGGTGTGGACATGAATGGGTCTAGCCATGTGAAGCTAATGGTTTGTATCATGAGCATACATGCGACTGAGGAGAAGCCTGAAGACAGGTTTATGCAGGAATGGAAGAACCTTGTGAGGAACTTTGTTGATAAGAGATATCACGCTTGTCTTGATGTGTGTGAGTTGTGCGAATCGAGCAGAAAAGGGAATATGCTCGTGGTTTGAGGAGTCTTGGATTGGTAATTTTGTGAGCCAGCAGACAATGTCTGATGCGATGTCAGAACATGAAATAGAGCCAAACAAAGTAGTATTTTGGACGGTGGTGTAAGGATAAAGTGAAACACGTGGCTTAGACTATGCATGGAGAGTTATTGGCCTGATTTATGGTAAGATTCAGTTGTGAAATATTCAAGGCAGTCAAGGCAGTTTTTGGAAAGTAGGCATTGAATTTGAATGCAGTTTTTGGTACCTAAAATAGCGTTTCCCTTGACTGATAACCTAGAAATATTCAAAGCGCGTTAATTCCTAAGTAACTGATCTTCTATATATAGGGGTTATTCTTCTCTCCTTCAACCAGTGAGTGTTCTTTCTCATAAGTTCCTATGGCGTTTATTCGTGTTTGGGTGAGCACATCTTGGGTATGGTTCTGTGAGGGGTTTCTTTGCCAATTTGTGGCTAAAAAGGGGAGAAAGGAAAAGGTTGGGGGCCAAATGGTTTGCGCAGATGCGCAGATGTCATGTCTGGAGGTTGCAGTTCCAGTTGTTGCAGAAGGAGGTCATACCCTTGAGTTGGTATTGAGTTTTTGTGACTTGTGTCCTGAGTTATGAACACAGTTGTGACTTGTGTTCTGAGTTACCTGGGCTGGCAGAATGGCACTTCTCAACGTGTCAGGTTATGCCACAGATTGACCAGGGGGTCTGATCAAAGAAGGTGTGCAGAATCCTCTTATGCCACCATTGGTCTTTGATGAATAGACAAACATTTCTTTTCTGGAGGAGTCTTCTACATTTACTCCAGGTCTGGGTTGAAGGGAAAAAGAAATGTGTTGTAATTAAGGGGGAGTGTTGGATATCTTCTTCCTCATGTGCACCTCCTGATGTGCTGCCTGGAATTGCTGTTAGGTGGTGATGTTATGTTTAACATGATGTCCTAACATCATTCAGAATGCCAAGATGATGATTCTCCATGGATGCAGTACACAACAACTACTGTGGTTTAGTGTTAGGATCGAATTTTTATTGGTTGTAATCTGAGTTATACTGGTTATATATGTTTTAGCCAAAATTAGCCAAAGGGGGAGATTGTAAGTTCTTGTAATTGGCTGAAATTTTGTTAAAACAATGCTGATGTCATAGTTGATGTTGCAACATGAGCTTCTAACAATATTGTTATGTTTTGGCTAACATTCTGTTGAAGAGTTAAAGAGCTGAAGAGTGATGTCACATGTGAAGTCTTAACATCACTATACCAGAACATTACAACACCAGGTCTGGGATGATTAATTAGGGCTGCACGTGTTTCTGGTGTGAATGAAATATTCTGCTGAAAAGAATCAGAGATAGCAGGCGAAAATCATGGGCTATATATATTCTGTTGCAATCATTAGTTGTTGCTAATTTAACTCAGAAAGATATGGAGAACAATTAAGAGTTAATTATGAAGATTTAATTGAATATTTGATTGAAGATCTATTTAGTAGCAGAATCTTTTGCAGATTTGGTACAGAAGGTTTGATATGATTTGAAGGCCCAAATCCAGTTGGGAAAAAGCTATAAATAGAATGCTTGTAATCTAGAATTGGTACGGGTCCAAGATGTAGAACATTAGGGCTTTGTCTAAGTGAACCACTCGGGTTGTGAGATGGTCACTGTGTTATTACTCAGAAACCTGTAGGTAATGAGTATTGTATTTTTCTTGGAGGAAGCTGTTAAGCAACTCCAAAGTAAGTCATGGAAGTGAGTCTTCTGGTTTTCTGTGTTGGAAAAGTCATTGGTAAACAAGTTGTCGATGCAGTGACGGTGTAGTTGATTGCTAGACATCATGGCTATGATTGGAAGTGAGATGAAGTCTCTTACCTAGGGAGGACTTAGGTAGAAGGGTCATTGGGTAGTGATTAAATTAGGTAGATTGTCAACTGGTCTGTTGAGTCTGTAATTTGATACTACTTATAGTGGACTTCCTTCCTGGCTTGGTATGACCCCAGATGTAGGTTGTTGAACCGAACTGGGTGAACAATTCAGTGTGTTATTTACCGTTTCTATTATTTCCTTGTTCAGCAGATTGCGATGTTGTGACATTGCACAAAGACATCACACATCTGTACCAGAATTTCACAACTCTCATCTGCTTATGCAAACTATATGTAACATATACTTATTATTACAAACGGTAACAACAAAATCATTACTGAAAATCCATTCTATTATGCAGCAAAATACTTCTTCAAATTAACAACCAAAATATAATATGTTTAAATCACATATTCATCATCAATTAAAACAAATATAATAATTGTAAAGGAAATAAAACATAAGCGTTCCATAATCCCCAGTGTTACATATTAGAGCAGACGCTAACTCAAAACATAAAGTGAAGGACTTCGTCTTCACTAACCGCAACTCCGCGCTCTCCTTGATTATCTGCACGTTACCCACATGGAGGTAACATCCAACAGAAGGGGTGAGATATCATAACTAGATAAAGGAAAACATGATCATTTGTAAGCATAGTTTATTTCTTGCATAAGTCACCCACTCAATAACGAATATCCACATACTCAATACCACCATCAACGAAACACAACAACAATCACAACTACGATGCAATGCAATGAGACTCACAACTTGACTCAATGCATGTGGTACCAATTCGATCCCTTTTTCATGATCATAATTCCTGTCAGAATTTCCATATAAGTTGCTCACACCTGTCGCTCCCGGGATTTTCATCCAAGTACAAACGCGAAAGTGGCACCGAACAGAGTCGCCAGCAATGTGTATTTATCCCAAGAGAGGGAAAGGAAACACCGCGTAAACCTGAGAGAAAGGAAAAGCATGGTCTTGCGACCAAGAGAACTGGGTTCGGGAGTCGGTTACGCGAGAGGAAGGTATTAGCACCCCCACGCGTCCATCGTACCCGATGGGATCCACGCTTGCTTGTCTCGATCAAAGGGTGATAGAAAAGAACACTGGAAGAGGAACTGAAAGAAAGAAAGGAGAAAGAAAAGAAAAGGAACGGGAAACAAATGTAGGGAAAATAAAAGAAGTGCTCGCATGGGCCCTACCCCACTGCCTACGTATCTCATCGGGAGCATGAGAATCAGAGCGACGTAGTTCCCCTCACTAGGGATGGATTGTTTGTGTTTTTTAGAGAACGGCTTACGTTCTAGCTCAGGTGTTGCAGGCTCGCTGGTCCGAGTGCGTTACCATCTTGCCAGAGAACGAGTAGAAGCACGTTCATACGTTGAGAATGAATGAGATGAGAAAAGAATTCCCGAAGGAAAGACGTTATTGTTTGTTTTTGTCTTTTAAGAGTTTTTTCATTTGTTTGCATATGATAGTGTATCTGAATCTTAGTCATTGGAATGTGTACATTCTCACATTCCAAGATGGAATGGATAAGAAAGCACACTAAGAGTGAAAAAGACCCCCACACTTAGTTCCAATTGTCAAGGTTCAAACACACTAGCATACTTGTGTTTATTAAGTGTTTTTGTTGATTAAGAAATGAAGAAGTGTTTTTTATTATTTGCACCTTCAACAAGTATTGCATTTAAGTCCCTCATACAAGATCAAATGTTTAACACATTGACCCAAGATGGGCTATATGCTACACATTCTAAGATTACAAGAGAAGACCCCTTATAATCTTTTCTTTATATGAAAGGCCTAAATGCAATAAATGCCTACCTTTATTATATGTTTTGAATTTTCTTTGAGATGAGAAAAGAGACTCAAGAGAGGAGAAAAGGTAAAACCCTATATGGACTAAGACTCAATCCTAATTGATTAGTTAAGGGAGTGATCCTAAGGTTTGTGAGGTTTCAACCTAAAGTCTAAAGAAAGAAAGAATTAAACAATTCACTTCCAAAGTAGAAGATGAATTGTAATTCAAAAAGGGAAAGTAATGAGTTATTAAAAGAAAGCACATAAGTGCTTAGCGAAACACAAGATGGAATTGTAAAAGAGAAAGGATAGAAGTTGAATGTGGATTCCTTATCCACACTCAATTGAAACTTACCAAAGCCCCTACATGGTTAGTAAACATGTATAAGAAGTATAAGAAGTAAAAGAACATGTAATGCATCATAAAACTCAAAAGAATTAAATGAGAAAACAAATCCTAGAACCACAACCAGAATGGGCATCATATGGACAACAAGTGAATATCATCATACAAGTGCAAGTGAATAAGCAACAATCATCACCCATTAGCATTTAAACATGTTACAAGAAGAAGGGGTAGATGAAAGATGGAAAGAAATGAAGAGGACATGCATAAATGGAACATGTAAATCAACAACCAGAATTGAAACTAAATGGAAAATGGTTTATAAACATCTCAAAAGTATTTATGAATCAACTTCAAGACATTCAAGAAGTAATAGAAGAAGAAGTGAGATGAAAACTCAAAAAGAAAATGCAAACAATACATGTTAATGATGCACAAAATTCAAATTGAAATGAACATGTAAAGATGACCTATAATGTGTATCAAAGACCTATAATATCATATGAATGGCTCATAACATATGCAAATGCTCATACAAATGTGCACAAAAGAATTCATGTAAACATACACTAAAGTTGTAATGACATGCTATGGATTATACTTCCAATGTAATGCATCAAACAAAAATCAAATGGCCTCATGAAAATTATGAAAACATGGTATTGGAGTGCCTAGGTCAGAAATGCATCATACATCAAGATAGCATGTAAAAATTCAAAGCAAAAATGACTTCAAACAAAGCAATTAGGTCAAATTGAAACATCATGCAAAGTGGTGCAAATATAGGCATCAAAACATGTGATAAAGTGACCTAAAAAATAAAAAAAAATCATCTAACATGCTTCAATGTATTAGTGAATCAATTCAAAAAGAATCATGTCAAAATAGTTGGTAATGAGCAAGAACAAAATTAAACAAATTCAAGTATCATGCTTAGAATGCATCTAAATGGAAATTCAAAGAAAATTATGGACCAGGGGTAAAAAGGTCATAAAATCAGAAAATAAAATCATGAAAAATTTCCTAAATGTTTTAAGAATACACATGAATTTTTGTGGAATTTAATAATGCAATTTGGTATTTTTAAAAATTAATTATGAAACGTGTAGCAAAAATGAGAAATAACATGAAATGGAACTAAAGCAGGGGGGTATGAACATAGCAAAGTCACAGTTCAAAATCATTGGGCTTCAATACATGGGGGGTGTAATTATCAATCTGAATAAGGTCCAATTCAGCGCATAACACAATAGCAAGCATGCACTCTCAGTCAACAATCTTGACTCACTCCCAACCATTAGATCAAGTCCAAGTCAAACCAAAGTCAAAGTACTCAAAATCAACGCATGCACGTGAGGACACATGCCACTTACCATGTACCAGGTCACACAAGGTTTAAATAAAATTCAGAAAAATGCACGTGAGTGGCATGTGATTTTTAATGTGCTGTCACATTCTGGAGCGCACGATCATGAAAAACACACGGCTGAGATTAAAACGCACACAAACCCTAACAATTAAAGTCACCGGCCGGAGATGACCTCCGGTCATCTTCTCCGGCGAACAAGCACCACCTGTAACTCACATTTTTTCAGAAATTCACAAGCCATATACCAAAAGAAAGCTGAACTCATGCACATCACTAATCTAGCCTTTAAATTCACAGATCAATCACGTACACAGAGAATCGAGCACAAACATTTTTGCCCTAGAAAACAATCTAAGCACCTATAGTGCCTATCACTAGCCAGAACTCACACTGCTTCTATTAAGCCTCAAATGCCATAAAAACAAGCTAAAATCTGTGAAGAAAGTGTGAGAAAATGGAACCTGAAATTGGAGAACTCTTGAATCAACAGAAAAACCAGAGAAAAGCAATTATCCTCGAGCTTCCTCAGAGCAAAATAAATGCTCTGAATCTTTGGATCTTGGAGAGAGTAAATTGAAATTCCAATTGGAGAAATTGCTGCACTTGATGGCTTGGTCTTACTTCAGCTTGTTCTTGATCAGAAGTGCTTGATGATGAACAATTGATGAAGATCAAAGTGAGAATGTGTGAAGAACTCGTGTGAAATCAGAGAGAGACACTGAGAATTCTGAGAGAAAAAAGGTGAGAGCAACTTGAAGTGAGAGTGAAAAAATGAATCCCCCTCTGAATTGTGTGTGAGATTTCTATTTATGTGGCTGGTTAAGAATTAACTCATATGGTTGACAGTTAGAACTCAAGTTAACTGAGCTAGTTAACTGAGTTCTGAGTTAACAGAATGAGTGAGGAGGTTAGTGGCACGAGTTGGTGAGATTAACTATGGTGATGGTGAGCTCATAGCAGCTATGGTGAGGAAGAAGTGAATCAGTGGTGATGAGATGATGTTATGACACTGCAGCATGACATTACTTAGTGCACAAGCTATTTGTTCAAACACTTTCCCCTTTGATGTATGGCTGCTATGATGTACATGCATGATAAGAGCAAGGTTTGTCCAAATGAAGAAACAAAAGTACACAAGTGTTTGTTGTAAGCTTGAGCAAAAATCGTGCACCAAGCTGTTAATGCATCAGTGTCAAGCATTGTGATTTGCAGGTGAAAATCTCTCAATTTAGTGAATGGTTTGATGATGTTTT